>BHFT01052463.1:0-52243 GCA_004320025.1 Laticauda laticaudata
CATCCAACCAAGTCTTCACTGATTTAATTGTTGGTTTAATGGTTTTAAGTCTTTGTCTGTAGGCAGGTACAAGATGAATGCTCGTGGTGGCTATTTGTTGCATCCAAGTTTCCTTGGCTAACTTTGTTTGCTTTCGCCAATCATAACCTTTAACTTTAAAGATTTACATTTAAATTATTTTCTATGCACTAAATAAGACCGTAGTCCATGTACAGGGAGTCTTCAACTTACAACACTTCATTTAGTGACCATTCAAAGTTACAATAGCACTGAAAACAGTGACTTATCCTTTTTCACACTTATGACCATTGTAGCATCCCCATGGTCACCTGATCAAAATTCACACTTGGCAACTGCTTCGTATTTATGACTGTCGCTGTGTTCCAGGGATCATGTGATCCCCTTTTGCGACCTGGCAAGCCAAGTCCATGGGGGAAGTCAGATTCACTTAACAACCGCATACCTAACTTAAGAACTGCAGTGATTCACTTAACAATGGTGGCAAGAAAGGTCGTAGAATGGGGCCAAACTCCCTTCACAACTGTCTCACTTAACAGCATAAATTTGAGTGCTCAGTGGTGGTCATAAGTCGGCTACACCCAAAACTGGATGCAGGATTCCAGGTGTGGCCTCACTGAGACTTTATATAGGCTTTATAAAGGCTTTATAGAAGCTTTATAAAGGCTTTATATGAAGTATACTAATACTTTACCAGATCTTGATTCTGTCCCTCTGTTTACTGACCAGTTTAATATGGGTTTGAACCAACAGATCCTGAGGCATGAAGAATTTGAAGAAGGTTGCAAGGCCACCTGCAACGGGTATGTAGGTTTCATCCCGATTACTCTTAATCAAAGAAACTATCTGGATTTGGAGGGTTTACAGACTGTGGTGTCTCATTTAACAACTGCCTTGTTTAGCAGTGGAAATTCTGGTCCCAACTGTGGTGATAAGTCGATGTCTACCTGTACCCTCCAGGCTGTTCCAAGATGTTCTGACCAAGGCTTCCTGAGACCAAGGCTTCCTAACAATCACACGCTGTTCCCAAAAACCTTGTTTTTATGATTTCACTGGCCGTGAATTTAAATGCATTCACAGCCTGTAATGAGTTCCAAACAGTTTGTGAATAGTCTGCCATAGTCTTTTGGGATAAGGCTGATAAGCAGCCACCTTTATCTCCCTTGAAATGGTGCCAACGACTAAATTGCCAATTAGCTGTACTACAAGGCCAAATGGAGCACAGAGTCAACACAGAGCTTCACAGTTTAAACTGACCAGAACAAAGTTGCTTCCTTGCAAAGGCTCATGTACCTTTGTTCCTCCTTAATGTCTTATGAGAAAGGCCAATCATCTCCAAGCCTTACTCCCAAGTTGCCCCTTTTGTCTTAACTGTTCTTGCCTTCTGGCAGTTCTGCACAAATGCACACTGGGAACAGGCTCCCCCTCTTCCTCTGCTTCACTGATGTCAGATTCTGGAGGCTCCGGAGTCAGGACATAACTCCCAGATGGTCCTGGCCCCATTTCTATGTCAGACGCAGATCCCTCATCTGAGCCCTCCCCAGATTCCAGGATTGACCCATGTTCCTCCTCACTGTCTGACTGTCATGACCCGGGGCATGGCACAAAAATAACAAAGTCACCAAAGTAGATAAATTCCCTTTAATACCTCCAACTTGTCCCACAATGTCCAATTATCCTCGGCGGAAGATCAAACTCTTCCAAAAACAGTATTCAAAGGGAAGAAATGCAGTCCGAACCCAAAGTACAGATAAAGTAGTAATAAAACAAAAACACAAACCATGCTGAAGTAATTAACACGACAGACCAGGATAAAAACTTGCAGACTTCCCAAAGATAACGAGGCACACATAGTTGGAAGGACGCCAAAACCCAGATAAGCCTCGACAAAGATAATGCACGCTTTGCTTCCAGCAACTTTGCCATGTGCAGTTTGCCCCTTTAAACAGTCTTCCCAGCTGTAGCCCATGAAAGGGATCAGGGCCCTTTTTCCCCCTGTAAACCACATTGCTGTATCCATTCCTCCCTGCATGCCCTAGGATGAAGAGGAGGTGGACCTAGGTCTTCCTCTGAATGCTCAGCTGGCCTGTGCCCTACCCCAGTTTCCTCCACAGCCACCGGAGCCACACTCCCACTCCCTGGCAGCTGTTCCACCTCTCCCTTAGAATCAGATTCCAACTAGGGCATGACAACACCTCTGCTGCCAGCTCCACAGGCCACCGGCAGACCACAACAGGAGGGAAGGGGAAAACATAACAGATTAGTGGTGGGATTCAAATTATTTTACTACTGGTTCTGTGGCCGTGGCTTGGTGGGTATGGCAGGGGAAGGAACTGATCAGAACCTGCTGAATACCC
This sequence comes from Laticauda laticaudata, assembly GCA_004320025.1. Lineage (NCBI taxonomy): Eukaryota > Metazoa > Chordata > Lepidosauria > Squamata > Elapidae > Laticauda > Laticauda laticaudata. The sequence goes on from BHFT01052463.1 coordinate 2,376, forward strand.
CCTCTGTAACAGATGTTTCTAGTTGTGATGCTGTACCTGTAAACAAATTAAGGTGAATATGTTTTCAGTCCCTATGATGGCAAATGGAGTAAAACTATGATCGGCTACGGACCAGAGGACAGCCACTTCGTTGCTGAGCTAACATACAACTACGGTGTGGGGAATTACCACCTTGGCAATGATTTTCTGGTAAGCATTATTCCCAGTATGGCTTTGTGATCATTATGTATAATCTGGAATTTGCATAAAAAGGAGGAAAGGCAGTTCAGGTTGTTCTCGACATTCAGCAGTTAGTTTAGTGACTGCTTGACATTACAACAGCGCTGAAAAAAGGGATTTATGACCATTTTACAACTGTCACAGCGTCCCCATGGTCTGTCAGAGCATTGGGCAGCGTGACTACCTTGATGAGAAAATCCAGGAGCAATGCACAGCACACACAGACTTAAAACAGGGGTTGCCAACTTTTTGGACCTCAGGGACCACCAAACCCATCATTTAAAATCCCGTGGATCAGAGACCCAAGGAAAATCCCCCATCCTGTTTTCCTACCGATCGATCGTTCTATATTTGGGATCTCAGGATACTCTCTCCAGTTCCATTCTCAGGGGGAGAGAGAGAGAGAGACTTTTGGCTTCGTGCAAGGAAAGCAGCAGAAGCAGCAGAAGTCTTTCTTTCTCTCCCCCAGACACCTCTAGAAATGAGTCTTTGCTGAAACAGCCTCTTCCTCGTCCTCCGGAACGTCCCAGAGTTTCTGAGTAAAGACCACCTCAAACCCCCTGAGAAAGAAAGACTTTTGCTGCATTCTTTGCATGTAGCCAAAAGCAGAAGAAGAAAGAAACAACCCTGTGGCCAGGTGAGGCACATAGGGCAAGTGGGGCAAGTTCCCCCCCTCTGTCCTTTCCCTCCTCCCCTCACTACCTCGTGTTGTTTGCAATGCAAGCAACGCAAGCCTTGTCTTCCCCTGGGCCATGTGGGCGGGGCAGTCTTGTGTTCCCATGCAGCCTGGATTACTTGCTTTGGGGGGTGATTTGGGGGTGACATTTCTCTGAGGACCACCAAAATTTTCTCATGGACTACTGGTGATCCCCGGCCCACTGGTTGGCGACCACTCACTTAGACAGTAACAGTGATTTAATATAGAACAGGTGTATAAAGACAATATACACATGGTGGCAAAATACCTTTACAAGTAAGCTTTTCTTCTTCCTAACACACGGAGAACTTCTGCACTGAATATTGGCCACAAGGAAAGAGAACCACACCCTGTAATATCTGTCTTTTAATATACACACCTCTTAAAGGGAACTTTACTCTCCAGCCTTAAAGGGAAATACCCATACTCTGCTGAATCATCTTGTTACATCAGCCAGACTTACATCAGCTTCACAGCATTGTGCAGCTACTCACCACTTGTCAGTATCTAAATCTTAATACTTTAAAGCATGGTCACATGATCAAAATTCAAAGGCTTCTATTTATGACGGTTGCAATGTCCCGGGGTCCCCTTTTGCGACCTTCAGACAAACGGTCCAAGGGGAAGCCAGATTCACTTAACCATGTGACTCACTTAACAAACTGCTGCACTTCGCTGAACAATCATGGCAAGAACAATAAAATTGGGGCAAAACTCAACAATTCTCTTGCTGAAAATTTGGGGCTCCCTTGGCATCATAAGTTGAGGACTACCCGGATGAAGATATTTCATTCTTTTTTTTTTCCCCTTCCAAGTGCTGAACACCTTTTTATCATTTTAAGGGTTTGCTCAGTTGAGCTGGGCAGCTTCACAATGAATGAATGAATGAATGAATGAATGAATGAATGAATGAATGAATGAATGAATGATAGATAGATAGATAGATAGATAGATAGATAGATAGATAGATAGATAGATAGAACATCTGATCAGTAGACACTATTTGTGCCTGATGAAACCCCTAACAAGATAAAAACTGTTATCAGGGTAGATGTCGCTTTACCAATGGCCTTGTATAGCAATGGCAATAGCGCTTAGACCTGTCATGCCTCTGTTGGAATCTGATTATGAGGGGGAGGTCGAACAGCTGACAGGGAGTGGGAGTGTGGCTCCGGTGGCTGTGGAGGAAACTGTGGAAGGACACAGTCTGGCTGTGCATTCAAAGGAAGACCCAGGCCCACCCCCTCTTCATCCTAAGGCACACAGGGAAGAAAAGATAAGTGAGCAACGTGGGTTACAGGGGAGGAAAGGGCCCTGATTCCCTTCAGTAGCTTCAGCTGGGAAAACAGGATATAAAGGGTATTTGCACACAGCACCTTGCTGGAAACAAAGTGTGCATTATCTTTGTTTGTCAAGTCGTATCTGGGTTCTGTCCTCCAAACTGTGTGTGTTTTGTTATCTTTTGGAAGTCTGCAATCCCTTATCCTGCCGTGCCTCATTAATTGCTGCAGCGTGGTTTGTGTTGCTTTTTATTTATAATCTATCTGTACTTTGGGTTTGGACTGAATTTCTTCCCTTTAAAAACCGTTCTTGGGAGAGTTTTTTTCTCCTGCTGATGATAACTGGACATCAGGGGCCAAGTTGGAGGAATTAAAGGGACTTTACCTACTTTTGTGACTTTGTTGCTTTTTTGCCATGCCCCTCTGGGTCATCACAATCCCAGTTTATAATGCTTTACAGCCCTCCCTCAGCAGTTTTTACAGAGTCAGCCTCCTGCCCCCAACAGTCTGGGCCCTCATTTGACCCACCTGGGAAGGACAGAATGCTGAGTCAACCTTGAGCCTGGTGGGTTTCGATCTGCCAAATTGCAGGCAGCCGATAGTCAGCGGAAGTAGCCTGCAGTATTGCACTCTAATCACTCTGCCATCGAGGCTGTATGGCAAGCGTTCAAAATTTCGGTGGCACTGAAAAAAATAATTTTGCAAGCAAGTTGGTTCTTGTGATAACAGAATAACAGAACTGGAAGGGACTTTAGAGGTCTTCTAGTCCAACCCTCTGTACCATTTCAGGCAAATTTTTGGTATTTGCAGTGTTCCACGATCACATGACCATGCTTTATCATGGTTTTGCCAATAAATCAGCAGTTATATTTGTCCAATCTCTTAAAAACTTCCAGTGTTGGAGCACCCACAACTTCCGGTGGGAAGCTGTTCCACTGGTTAATTATCTTCACTGTTAGGGAGTTTCTCCTTAGTTGCTTCTCTCCTTGGTTGAGTTTCCATCCATTGTTTCTTGTCCTGCCTTCTGGTGCTTTGGAAAATAAGTTGACCCCCTTTTCTTCTTTGTGGCAGCCTCTCAAATACTGGACTCGTATTGTTTCTCCTCTCCTTGTCCTTTTTTTTCATTAAACTAGGCCTGTGATGGTGAACCTACGGCACACGTAACACAGGTGGCACGCAGAGTCATTTGTGCGGGCAAGCAAGCCCCAAGAAAAGTTACCTCACTGCGCATGCACTCACGTGCCTCCCACCTGATTTTCAGGTCTTTTCCGGAAATACCGGAAGTGACAAAACGGGCCCATTTTTTGGCCTGCACAGGCTTCCCTCGGGGCTCTGGCAGGCCGAAAAAGGCCTCAAAACAGACTGAAAATCAGAGAGGAGGCGCAGTGCAGGTAAGGGGGCGGTGGCATGGGGAGGGAATAGAGCACACCTGCGTGGGGGTGTGGGGGCCCCCACGTGCATTGCCTTCTGGGTGCTGGCATGCTGGCATGCATGCACAAGCGCACACGCAATTTTTCGGCACAGGAGCCCAGAAAGATTAGAAACCAGAAACCATTGAACTATATACCCAATTCCTGTAACCATTCTTTAGCCTCCAGTCCCCTAATCATCCTTGTTATTCTTCTCTGCTCCCTTTCTAGAATCTCAACATCTTTTTTATTATTCACCCCCCCACCCCCGTGTTTATACAGGGGATGACCGTTACCTCGAGCCAGGCTGTGAAAAATGCCAGAAAATTGCAGTGGCCCCTGAAAGAGACCTCAGCTGGCATTTATGAATCAGAAGCTCCAGGGGGATATAAGTTCTTTCTGGAAGACAAAGAACGAACCCAAGAAGGTAAATGTTGTGACCTAGGCTTCCCCAAAAGCATGAAGCTGAGCTGAGCTGACTCCTAGTTCCGATAAAACCCTTTTTATTTAGGTTATTAAAGGAAATTCCTCTCCAGCAAAGTCCCAGCCAACAGTCTTTTAAGAGATTTCACAACTACAGACCTTGATCAGGCTTGGAGAGCTGGCAGGCCGATAGCTTCCAAACGCCACACTGTAGCAGACAATACTTAGCAAGGAGTCAGGAACAGATCTTCATCCTAATGATTTGAACTAATTGTCTCCTGCAAAGCCCCACTCCCCTTTCGCTCCTCTTTTATTCCCTATGGGAGGGGCCATTCATTGTCCACCTATGGCTTTACTCCCAAGTTGTTCCTCAGCTGTTCCCTTTGTCTGGCAGTTCTGTGCATGTGCACACTGGGAACAGGCTCCAGCTGTTCTTCTTCCCCACTGATTTCCAACTCCGAAGGCAGCTGATCACTGTCGCACAGCCCTGGCCCCATCTCTGCCTCTGACACACAGCCCTCATCAGAGCCTTCCCCAGACACCAGGACTGGCCCATGCTCCTCCCCAACCTCCTCATTGTCCAAATCAACTGCCAGCTCCTCTGCTGGCTGCTGATGGGCCACAACAGTAAGGAACAGAACAGAACAATGAGGTTGCAGGTACTCTGTTTGGCCATCCGATGACGCTCTGAAGCTCAAATTCAGGGAAGATGATAGAACAGTGATGGTGAACCTATGGCACACTTGTCACAGGTGGCATGCAGAACCCTTTGTGCGGGCATGCGAGCCCCAGGCAAACTTACCTCACTGCGCATGCATTTTCGGGCCTTTTTTGGAAATACCGGAAGTGATGGAACGGGCTTATTTTTCGGCCTTCAGAAGCTTCCCTCAAGGCTCTGGCAGACCCTAAAAAGCCTTAAACAGGCTGAAAATCATTTGGGAGGCACAGTGCAGATAAGCGGGAGGCGGTGTGGGGGGGAATCGCGTGCGCCTGCGCAGGGTGTGTGTGGGGGCGCATGCAATGCCCTCTGGGTGCTGGCACGCAAGAGAGTGTGCACAAGCACACACACAATTTTTTGGTGGAGGAGCCCAAAAAGGTTAGCCACCACTGTGATAGAACGTCCTCAATAGCTTTGAGGAATGATGACTAAACAGCACTGCTTAATAAATCATTAGTTAAGACCACACCTGAAATATAGGTAGTCCTCACTTAGTGACCGTTCAAAGTTACGTCACTTTAAAAAAAAACTAACGAATGTTTCTTACACTTACGATCCTCAGTCACATGATCAAAATTCAGACTTTTAGCAATGGATTCATATTTATGACGGTTGCAGTTTCCCAAGGTCATGTGATCCCCTTTTGCGACCTTCTGACAAGCAAAGTCAACGAGGAAGTGGGATTCATTGAATGAGCGTGATACTAATTTAACAACGGTGGAAATTCACTTAACGATGGTGGCCAGAGAAGGTCGTTAAGTGGGCAAAACTCACTTAACAAATGTCTCCCTTGGCAACATATTGGGCTCAATTGTGGTCGTAAGTCGAACCCGACCTGTACCGCATCCAGTTAGGGTCCCCATATTACAAAAAAGATGTTGAGATTTTGGAAAAAGTGCAGAGAAGAAGAGCAACTAAGATGAGGATTAAAGGCCTGGAAATTAAAACACATGAAGAACGATTGCAGGATTTGGGTTTGGCCAGTCTACAGCCATGATGGCGAACCTAGGGCACGCGTGCCAAAAGTGGCACACAGAGCCATTTCCCCCGGCACGCAAGAGCTCACCTGGAAGAGCTCCAGTGCGCATGTGTTGCTGCCGCCCGACAGATGATTGTCGGGTATCTGGCACGCATGAGCAGGGATGCGTGGGAGAACGATCAGACGCATGGTGCGGGGGTGATCATGCATGCATGCACACGTGCAGTGCACAGCAGGGGAATTGCATGTGGATGTGCAGCTACGCAACATGCTGCAGGGGGATCATGCATGCATGAACAGATGCATGGCATGCCGCAAGGGGATCGCGCACGTATGTACAGATGCGTGGCTTGCCGCAAGGGGATCGCATGCACAGGGGGGGCAGCATGCATTGCCTTCTGGGTGCTGGCACACGCAATTATTGGCACAAGAGCAGAAAAAGATTTGCCACCCCTGGTCTAGAGAAAAGAAGGACTGGGGGGACAAAATAGCAGTCTTCCAGTATTTGAGGGGTTCCCACAAAGAAGAGGGAGTCAAGCTATTCTCCAAAGTGTCTGACGGCAGGACAAGAAACAACAGATGGAAACTAAGGAAGGAGAGAAGCAACCTGGAGTTAAATAGAAAATTCCTAACAGTGAGGACAATTAACCAGTGGAACAGCTGACCACCAGAAGTTGTGGGTGCTTCATCACTGGAGATTTTTAAGAAGAGATTGGGCAGTCACTAATCTGAAATGGTCTAGAATCTCCTGCTTGATCAGGGGCTGGACTAGAAGACCTCCAAGGTGCCTTCCAGCTCTTTGGGTCTAAGATTGTATGATTCTGGATTGATCTCAGAATTCAATCACATCCCCAAGGTTAATGTTGATCCATTTTATGGGGAAACTAATCAAGGATAGAAGCAACCTAGAATTAAGGAGAAACTTCCTAACATTGAGAAAAATTAACCAGTGGAACAGCTGGCCACCAGAAGTTGTGGGTGCTGCATCACTGAAGGTTTTTAAGAAGAGACTGGACAGTCACTTGTCTGAAACGGCATAGGGTCCTCCTGCTTGAGCAGGGGGTTGGGCTAGAAGACCTCTAAGGTCCATTCCAGCTCTATTCTATTCTAAGCACTCGGATATCCTTCAGAAGGGGATGGGAAACAGTGGGACCCACTGCTAGTTGGGATGTGCTGGGGAAGGCCTCTGGTTGACCCATGCACGGATCCGAATGTCACAGGGTGAGTCTGGTCCAGGGGAAGATGTTTTGAGTGGCTCACCTTGTCCTGCCACAAAGTCTGGATTGGAGCCCATCTATATTGTTCTTATCCTTCAGATCCAGTGCTGAAGGTGACTCTGGCTGTATCCAACCTGTCGAAATCGGTGGATTACTGGTCCAGATTGCTGGGCATGAAAGTGTACGAGAAGGACGAAGGCAAGAAGAAAGTTCTGCTCGGTTACGCCGACAACCAGGTGAGGCTGGTGTCCTTGGAGCGGAGTTTCACAACCTTAGGGACCTGAAGGTGGGTGGACTTCAACTCCCAGGATTCTTCAGCCTGCATGCTCTAAGACAGGAGGTGGGCTGATATCGGTTCGTCCTGGTTCACGCGAACCGGATGTTGATTTTACATCTGGTTCGCCGAACCACTAGTTACAACGACTGCCTCGCCCTGCCCACCCCTCCCCTCCCAGGAGTCTCCATATGGCCCATTTCGGATCCCAGATAAGTGCAGGGCCTGAGCGGAGGCTCAGGGAAGTGAAAATGGGACTCTAGAAGACCAGAAATGGGCCCGTTTCCGGCCTCTAGCGGGCCTCCGGAGCCCAGGGAGGGTATTTTTGCCCTCCTGGAGGCTCAAGGAAAGCCTCCGGAGTCCGGGAAGGGCAACAACGCCTCCCCCCACCCCCGTGGTGCAGGAGGCTGACTAGGCCATGCCCACCATGGCCACACCCACCCAGCAACCGAGCAAAGAACCAGTTGTTAAGTTTTTGAAGCCCACCCCTGCTTTAAGATGTCTGGACTTCCATTCCCAGAAGTCCTCAGCTGCCACATCCTAAAAGCACACAAACTGGGGAATTCTGGGGATTGAAGTCCACTCTTCTTACAGTTGTCCAGAAATGGCACTCTCTATTCATTCCACCCAAAGTGCCCTGCAGAATAGTTGGACAGCCAGCCCATAAGGCTGAGCTAAGGTTAGGATTATGGGATGAGAATGCATTTGGAGGGCATCCCATTGAACAAAGGTCTTACACGCTAGTGAAACTTTATTGTCAAGGCTGCAGTCCTCACTCAGACACCTGAGTTGGGAATGGGTTGTTAGGTGAATCTGGCTTCCCCATGGACTTGTGATGACCCAAAGGGGCGTGGCACAAAGGCAACACAGTCAGATAATCAGTAGTCGTCCCATTATTAGCTCCAAACTTTGCCCCCAATGTCTTGGTTACCTTCTGGCTAGAGAAAAACTCTCTCAGGAACACCGATTCTCTTCGGTGGCAGAGAATCAAGTCCAAAACATGGTCAAGAAAAACTGTAACTATAAGTCCAATCCAGGCAAAATAAGGTAATTATTCTGGCATGGCAGGAGAAGAAATTCCAGACATGACAGAATGGCCGTAATTCAACGCTGTTGGGAGGATGCCAGGAACATAACCAAAGTCAGCACAAGATAAAGTCACATTTGTTTCCAGCAGCTGCCACACTCAGCATGCATCTCTTTTAAACTCTCTTCCCAGCTTTGGCTAATGAAGGGAATCAGGGCCCTTTCCTCCCCCATAAGCCAAGTAACCCATGTTGGTCTCTTCTCCATTCCTCCCTGCGTGCCCTGGGATGAAGAGGGGATGGGCTTGAGTCTTCCTCTGAACTCCCTCTCCCTTGTTCTACCTCTCCCCTACTCTGTACAGCCAGATTTTGCCCTTCCCCAGCCTCCCCCACAGCCAACAGGAGCCCCATTCCCTATCAGCTGTTTGTCTTCCTCGGATTCAGATTCCGAAAGGGCATGACAGTCGCAAAAGGGGAACACGTGACCCTGGGACAATGCAACCATCATACATACATGTCGGTTGCTAAGCGTCTGGATTTTGATCATGTGTCAATGGAGATGCCACAACGGTCGTAAGCTGCGGTGCGATTCATCCGATGTAACAACCGGTTCAGTGAGCACACGCTTTGCCCATTTTCAACTCAGTTGCTTATCTTCTACTGCAGCCCCTGGGACTAAAACAACGAATCAGCTGTGCTAAAAAAAAAACAGGAAATAAAGCCCAGAAAGACACTTCCTGTCCAGCAGTTGTTCAGAGTATTGCAGTGTAAATTCAGTGCCAGAAAAGTAAACACAGATGGCAGAGGCTTCATTTAACTTCTTTACAAATACGGTATATAAAGTATATTTAACAACACCCGTTGTAGATTTCTCCAACATGAAGCAAACTCAAACAAGCAGATATGTTACAGGTTCAGAGCAGAACAGAAACTCCACAGCTGAGAAACAGATAACAGTTTCACTTTAGTTCAGCAGGCAAGCAAGACCCACAGCAGAGGAGAGAAGCAGTTTCATTTTCAATAGACAACCTCAAAGCTTAACATAGCATCAGAGCTGCAGAGCTTAATAAAGAGCCATGCCTAGGCTACGTCTAGTTTCAGTTTCCAAACAGTCTTCGTTGACTGACTTCGTTGCTATCGCCTTTTTATTGGCTGACCTTGTTACCATGCTCTATTCCAGTTCATGGAATATACCCTGACAGCAGTCTGCACCCAGATAAGTAGCGATTGACCCCAGACAAATGCTCAGGCAGAAAGTAAGTAGAAAACCACGCTCCCAAGTCAGATGGACAGACTAGAACAAGACCATAGAAGTCCACCAAAGTTTACAATTCAGGCCTTTTTGCATTCTGAACCAGACTGGTAGCTGCCTGAAAACTGGCCGGTGTCATTTTGTGTGGCTTTTTTTTGTAAACCCAATTGTTCTTATTTTTATTTTAATACAAGTGTAAACTCGAGCTGCAAAGCATCGGCCAGGATGTGGATCACGGCACAGCCTTCGGACGCATCGCCTTCTCTTGCCCGAAGGAAGAGGTAGGTTATTTTGTCTTTTACAAGTAGTCCTCATTTTACGACCAGAATTGAGCCCAAATTATTTTCCATTGCAAAGCAAGTCAGTTGCTAAGTGAATTTTGCCTCACTTTGTGCCTTTTTTTTTTGCCACAGTCATTAAAAGAATCATGAAGTCATTAAGTTCCCCCCCATTGACTTGGCTTGTCAGAAACTAGCTAGGAAGGTCACAAATGGGGATCACGTAATCTCAAGATGCTGCAACTGTCATAAGTACATGCCAGTTGCCAATCGCCCCAGTTTTGATCACATGACCATAGGGATGCCACAAGTGTCGTAAGTGTGAAAAACGGTGTTAAGTCATTTCTTCTTTGTGTCATTGTAACTTTGAACAATCACTAAATCATAGGCTGTAAGTCAAGGTTTTATCTGGATGTTTATCGTACAAAGCAGTGTCAAAAACATGGAAGGGACTGAGGATTTTGAGCAACAATGCTTTGAAAAATGATTTCCTTTTATGTTTTGAAAATACTCCCTTTATATTTTGAAAAGGTTTTTCTGTTTTGAAAATTCTATGTTTGAAAATCTTTTTATGTTTTAAAAAATCTTTTAGGTTTTTAAAAATCTTTTTACATTTTCAAAATATTGTTATATTTTCAAAATATTTTCTTTTTACCTTTTGAAAATGCTTCATTTACATTTTGAAAATGCTTTCTTGTCATGTTTTGAAAAAGTTTTTGTTTTGAAAATGCTTTCTTTTTTACATTTCAAAAATCTTTTTGTTTTAAAAGCTCGAGATCAACTAAAAATATTTCTTTACGTTTTGAAAATACTTTCTTTTAAACGTTTTGAAAATGCTTTGTTTTTACGTTTTGAAAAGGTTTTTCTGTTTTGAAAAATCTTCCTATATTTTGAAAACCTTTTTAAACTCTGTTTCAAAAAATGTTTTTATTTTCAAAATACTTTCTTTTCATGTTTTGAAAATCTTTTTGTTAAAAATTTTTGAAAATCATTTCTTTTTAGGTTTTGATTTTTTTCCTATTTTAAAAACTTTGTACCATTTGAAAATACTTTTTTACCTTTTAAAAAGACTTTCTATATTTTGAAAAATCTTTTTACATTTTCAAGATACTATCTCTTTACATTTTGAAAATACTTTGCTTATGCTTCGAAAATGCTTTCTTCATCTTCTGAAAATCTTTTTATGTAATGAAAATATGTTCCTTTTACGTTCCAAAAATGCTTTCTTTTCATGTTTTGAAAATATACTTTCTTTTTCTGTTTTGAAAATACTTTCTAGAAGGGGGAGGCTGTTATTTGCAGCAAATTAACCGTGACTCTCTTCCATTTGGTCTCCACTCTTCCCCCCCTCCCCAAATGTCTTCTGCATTGGATCCTGTTTCGCATCATTTACCAAGTTGCCTGTTATTGAAGCCTTAATAAAAAAGGAGAATCAGAAGATTTTGACGCCTCTGGTGAGTCTGGACACACCCGGGAAAGCAACGGTGCAAGTCGTCATTTTGGCTGATCCTGTAAGTGCCCTTAAAATGAATATGTTACTGGATTGTGAGCCAAGCTTTGTTTATTTCCAGTCCCTGCCTTTCAGAGATAGACTACTACCCTGTTTCCCCAAAAATACAACTTACACTGAAAGTAAGTCCTAGCTTGATTTTTACACAATGCACCCAATATAAGCCCTACCCTAAAATAAACCCTAATTAGGATCCTATCCACTCTAGAGTGGGCGGGTAAAAATTAAGCAAGGGTGGGGATGGGAGGGGGTATGTGAAGCTGCCTTACTACTTGTTCTGACCCAGGCTTCATTCAAATTAAGGAAACACATGCTGTGTGTAAAAGCAAACCTGTTTTAATGCGACACTGGGAATTATTTGCATTCGCAGCCAAAACTTATTCAACACAATTGTCTGAGATAAGAGCATGCCTTTCAGGGTTGTAAAAGGCTGCCAAGAAACAGAAATTCACTTAATTAGAAGATAAACTGTCAGAGGTTCCAGCAAAGACAAACCAGAGTTTGCAGGGCTTCAATGAGGAATCAGAATCTAATGGATTTCTTTGCTTCCTGCAAAGAGCACATCACCAAGGGCTGGCTTTTATCCCTTATGGGAGGGGCAATCACCTCCCAGCCTTACTCCTGAGTCGCCTCTTTTGTCTCAGCTGCTCTCACCTTCTGGCAGTCCTGCGCACATGTGCATTGGGAACAGGCTCCCCGGGGTCCTCTGCTTCGCTGCTGCCAGACTCCAAAGGCTCCTAAGGCAGCACCCCACACCCAGATTGTCCTGGCCCCATCCCTGCATCCGATGCAGGACCCTCGTCCAAGTCCTTGCCAGACTCCCTGACTGGTTCCCTTTCGTCCTCACTGTCCAGTACCTCTGCCGTCTGCACTGGTTGCCGGTGAACCACAACACTACTTAACTTTGGACAGTTGTAGCCAGGCCTTGCACAGCCTGACACCTGCCTCACTGGCCCATCTCTTCTGCAGCCAGCAAAGCTGGCCAGGCTTTCCTGAAGGCCTCTGTAGCTGATAAGAAAGCTCCGGATCGATCCTGAGCTCTGTTACCAGCTCAGAGGCCTCCAGGAAAGCCTTGCTGGCTGCGGAAGAAGAAGTTCCTGAAGGCCTCTGACCACAAAAAAGAGGCCGGGGCGACGCATACAAGTTAGGTTTGTCAGTGGATGATGTCCCCCCAAAATAAGACCTGGTGCCTTTTTGGGTGGCAAAAAATAAAATAAAAATAAGACAGGGTGTGATGACCTGGAGTGTAACACAAACGTAACAAAATCCAAAATGTAAATAAATGTCCTTTAATGCAGTGGTCCCCAACCTTTTTTGTATCAGGGACCAGTTTCACACAGAAACACTTTTTCAAGGACTGGCAAAATCAATTCTTCCCCATTAGTAAAGGGCTTCTTTACTATTTCTTTACTAAAAACATATTTTTATATATATTTTAATCATGATTATTCATTCTTTGTGGCCCGGTACAAAATGATCCATGGACCGGTACCGGTCTGGGGCCCGGTGGTTGGGGAACCCTGCCTCCAACTTGGCCCCACTGTTCGATAATTCTCAGTTGGAGATAAGACGTATTCAAAAATAGTCTTCAAAAGAAAGCAATACAGTCCGAACTTAATGAGCAGATAGAGGTGAATTAAAAAACTAAAACAAACTACAATGAAGGAATTTCCACAACAGACCAGGATAAGTAATTACCAATTTCAAGGAGATAACAAGGCACAGTCTGTTGGAAGGACGCCAACCAAGATAACTTCAGACCAAAATAACACACGCTTTGCTTCTGGCAACCTGTGTTTTAACCGTCTCTCTTATATACTCGTCTCCCCAGCTGCAACCTATGAGGGGGATCATGGCCACTTCCTCTCTCGGAAGCCAAGTTGTTGCCTTCTCTGTTCCTCCCTGCGTGTCCTAGGATGCAGAGGGGACCGGCCTGGTTCTTCCTCTGACGGCCCAGCCGGCCTCTGCCCTTCCCCAGCCTCCTCCACAACCTCTGAAGCCACACCTCCACTTCCTGCCGGCTGTTCCTCCTCTCCCTCAGAGTCTGAGTCTAACAAGGGCATGACACTGGGTCTTATTTTGGGGGAAACGTACTAAACATGAAGGCTCCATGAAACACAATTATGGCTGAGACCTGGAGGAGCTGGTGATACAGATTGTCCTGAAGTTAGGACCTCAGTTGAGCCCAAAATTTATGTTGCTAAGTGAAGGATTTGTAAAGGAAGTTATGCCCCTTTTTACAACTTTTCTGGCCATAGTTGTTGAGTGAATCGTTGCATTTGTTATGTTAGTAACATGGTTGTTACGTAAATGTGGAGTCCCCATCCACTCTGCTTGTCAAAAGGTCGCAAAAAGGGATCACGTGACCCTGGGACAATGCAACCGTCATAAATATGAATCAGTTGCCAAACATCTGAATTTTGATCACTGTGAGTTCAATCCTAGGCGGAGGCAAATACTTCTCTCTCTGAGCATGATGAGAATGCATCTGCCAAATATAACTCCATATTGGCAACAGGAAAGGCATCCGGCCAGGAAATACTCAGCTAGCTTCATTCAGTCACCCAGACTCCACTTTGAAACCTCCCTAAATGAACTGTTATAAGTCAAGGACTACCTGTATTGTTTCCTCCACCGGTTGGCTTCCTCCTGAAAGAAACATTTTAAGGTCTGTGACATATTTTGTGGCTATGAATTCCACCAAGGAGTAGTTTTGTGTGTGTCCATGTGTCCTGATTTCGAGCAACTGTCCATTTTGCTGGCACATTCAGGAGTCTTAATGCAAAACCAGAAATGTCTATCTGCAGATTCAGAATTATAAAAATGGAAATTAAAGACAATCCCAAGCTAGCTACCTAACGTGGGTAGAATCATACATTGGTGGGGTTTGGGGGGGGGCATCTAGTCCATCCCCCTTGTTCAGTACAGGTAGTCCTCAACCTACTGCCACAACTGAACCTCAAATTTTTTTTGCCAAACAAAATAGGCCTTAAGTGAATTTTGTCCCATTTTATGACCTTCAGACTTGCACCATTATACTGGATTGTGATACACCACTCAATCGCTTTTTGTGAAATGGGCAGGCAGACAAACTGGATTCATAAATGGATTAAATAAATGCAGGTAGTCCTCGATTAATGTGATGACCCAAAGAGGCGTGGCACAAAGGCAACACAGTCAGATAAGCAATAAGAGTCCCTTTATTATCTCCAACTTTGCCCCCAATGTTTTGGTTACCTTTTGGCTAAAGAAAAACTCTCCCAGAAACAGCCTTCGGTGGCAGAGAATGAAGTCCAAAATATGGTCAACAAAAACTGTAACTATAAGTCCAAACAAGCCAAACTGAAGTAATTAATCTGACAGGGCAGGAGAAGGAATTTCAGACTTGAAAGCACGGCAAAACTCACACGGTTGGGAAGACACCAGGAACACAGATAAGCCATGGCAACACAGGATAAACTCACGTTTGTTCCCAGCAGCTGCCGCATTCAGCTTGCATCTCCTTTAAACTCCCTTCCCAGCTGTGGCTAATGAAGGGAATCAGGGCCCTTTCCTCCCCCAGAAGCCAAGTCACCCATTTTGGCCTCTTCTCCGTTCCTCCCTGCGTGCCCTGGGATGAAAAGGAGGTGGGCTTGGGTCTTCCTCTGAACTCCCTCTCCCTTGTTCTACCTCTGCCCTGCTCTGCCCAGCCGGATTTTGCCCTTCCCCAGTTTCCTCCACAGCCAACAGAGTCGCACTCCCGCTCCCTGTCAGCTATTCGGCTTCCTCCTGAGATTCAGACTCCGACAGGGGCATGACAATTTACAACAATTTAGTGACCATTCAAAGTTACTGAAAAAGTTACTTATAACTATATTTCACACTTACGACTGTTGCAGCATCTGAATAATCACATGATAAAAATTCAGACCCTTGGCAACCGACTCATACTTGTGATGGTTGCAGCATCCCAGAGTCACACAATCCCCTTTGGCGATCTTCTGACAAGCAAAATCAATGGGGAATCCGGATTCACTTCAAAACCATGTTGCTAACTTTAACAACTGCAGCAGTTCACTTAACGGTGGCTAGAAAGCTCGCAACTGGGGGTAAAACTCAGCAAGAGAAAAAGTTGAGGACTACCTGTACCATTGCAATTCCTGAGTTCTCCAGGCGGTTAGACTACAGGTAGTCCTCGACTGAACAACAGTTCAGTTACTGACCATTTGAAGTTAACAACTGGAGTGATTCACTTAACAATGGCAGCAAGAAAGGTCATAAAATGGAGCAAAACTCACATATGTCTGATCTAGAACAGAAATTTTGGGCTCAGTTATGGTTGTTAAGTCAAGGACTACCCGTATCTCCCCGGTTCTCAACTCATAAATTATTTCTATGGTCTTTTTAGAGTTGCCAACAGAAAAGGGGGGTGGGGGGGAAGGAGTTTGAAAGAGCAGTTGGAGAGTTTGGAAATCAAAAGTGTATTCCATAAATAGTTTTCAAAGGTAGTAACTAGGTGACTGAAGTTTCCGCCTGGCAAAATTCTAACTGGAGAACATGATTGATGACTCTTGGCTATGTGTCTCATTGGAGAATATGAATTATGACACACCCAGGGGGTGGGGGAAAACTAGGGTCAAGGGTGGCAATGAATGATGTGCGTCAGAGTTGGCTACACCCAGGCAGGGCCGGACATGTTAACTCCCAATAAATCCTTTTGAAGTTTTGGAAGTTTGGCTCGAGACTCATGATTTAATTGGGGGTCACTGCCGGAATCCTGACACCGGCAGGTCCATTGAAACTGGTCTCCAAGTGACCGGTTGCAAGCCAAGAACTACGTTTAGTCTCGAAGACACGAAATAAATTTGATTCTGATCATCATCTCCATTTCTTGTGGGGCAACCACCCAATTGATGTTGTCTCATTCATGTTGGTATCATCTCTCTTCACTTTCTTGTAGGATGGCCATGAAATTTGCTTCGTGGGGGACGAGGCCTTCAGAGAGCTCTCCAAGGTGGATCTGAACGGCGAAAAGCTCTTGGATGAGGTGAGTTGGGGCTTTCTCTTCCATGTCTCTGATAATGTGATGGCCAGGGGCACAGCACAGGGACAACGTTGTGGCCCGCCAGCATAACTGGCGGCAGGCTCGGACGGTGAGGAGGTTGGGGAGGAACATGGGCCAGTCCTAGAGCCTATTACTTATCTCCTTTTCTACTTTTGACTATAACTTTGTTGCTTGTATCTTTATGATTTATATTGTTTTATTTAGTTTCCTGGCATGATTTATGTTGATTCTATCACCAAGTGTTGTATCTTATGATTTACGATGAATGTATTTTTATGATGACTATAATTATGATTTATCATCACTTATAATTTTTATGTACACTGAGAGCTTATGCACCAAAGAAAAATTCCTTGTGTGTTCAATCACACTTGGCCAATAAAAGAATTCTATTCTGTTCTGTTCTGTTCTGTTCTGTATCCCATCCCATCCCATTCTATTTAAATTCTATTCCGATATCCATTCTATTCTATTGTACCCTATGACTATTATTAAGTGTTGTACCTGATGATTGTGGACTCCTGATGGATATATCTTTTATGTACACTGAGAGCATTTGCACCAAGACAAATTCCTGTGTGTCCAATCACACTTGACCAATAAAAGAATTCTATATTCTATTCTATCATAATTTCTATTCTGTTCTATTCTATTCTATTCTATTCTAATTTCTTTTCTATTCTAATTTTTCTTCTATTCTATTCTATATTGCTGTGTTGGCAAATGTAAGGGACGAGAGCCGCGCCTGGAACAGATCCATTGTGCATGTGCCTGTCCCGCCAACCAGCTGATTGTCGGGTATCTGCTGTGCATGCATAAAGGCATGCAGTGCAGGGGGGGTTGTGCACACATGTGCAGGAAGGTGGGGGGGGGTCACGCACACATTGCATTATGGGTACAGGTGCACACTTTCAGCACACGACGACAAAAAAGTTAGCCATCACAGCAATATTGTATTCTCTATTCTGTTCTATATTTTCTATTCCCTTCTATTCTCTGTTTTCTATTCTATTCTATTCTATATTGTATTCTTTTGTTCTGTTCTCTATTCCAGTGGTGGGTAACCTTTTTGGGCTCCTGTGCCAAAAAATGTGTGCACAATAGTACGCGCACATTTGCAGGCCAGCACGCAGAATGCAATGTGTGCCCCCCCCCACACCCCTTGCGCATGCACATGCAATCTCCCCATCGCCCCCTTACTGGCACTGCGCCTCACAGCTGATTTTTCCAGTTGGTTTGAGGCCTTTTTTGGCTTCCCAGTGGCTTGGAAAAGCCTCTGCAAGCATTTTCAGGACGAATTATAGGCCCGTTTTGTCACTTCCAGTATCACAGGAAGTGATGGAACGGGCCTATTATTCATCCTGCAAAGCCTTGTAGAGGCTTTTTCCAAGCCTCTGGGAGGCCAAAAAAGGCCTCAAAGCAACAGAAAAATCAGCTGTGAGGCATGCGCATGTGCAGTGAGGTAAGTTTGCCTGCAGCTCATGTGCTCTGCGTGCCACTTGTGGCACGCGTGCTATAGGCTCACCATCACGTCTCTCTTCTAGTCTATATTGTATAGTCTGTTCTTCTCTCCTCTGTTCTATATTTTCTGTTCTATATTGTATACTCTTTTCTTCTCTCTTCTATATTTTCTATTCTATTCTCTATTCTATTCTATATTGTATATTCTTTTCTTCTCTCTTCTGTTCTATATTTTCTATTCTATTCTCTATTCTATTCTATTCAATTCTATATTGCATACTCTTTTCTTCTCTCTTCTGTTCTATATTTTCTATTCTATTCTATATTGTATACTCTTTTCTTCTGTTCTATATTTTCTATTCTCTATTCTATTCTATATTTTCTCTAGTCTCTTCTATATTCTATTCTATTCTATTCTATTCTATATTCTCTTTTTTTTCTACTGTTCTCTTCCCTTCCACTCTATTCTCTATTCTATTCTCTCTTCTCCTATTTTCTTTTCTACTCTATATGAATTATTGTAAGCCGGGAACTACCTATATTTAATTTTTCTTCTTTGCAGGCAATGGCAGCTGATAAGAGCCACGAGTGGTTTGCCAAACATAACCGCTCAAAGCCTTCAGCATAACCCACCTACGATTCCTTCTGAGCCTGGCAAGCAGGAAGCCTAAATCCCACCTCTGCGGTATTGGCAGAGTTTTTTTTTTTTAACTTTCTTTTCCCCGCCTNACCTCTGCGGTATTGGCAGAGTTTTTTTTTTTTAACTTTCTTTTCCCCGCCTCTTCCGGCTCCTATGGGGTTTCGCGGTGAGGGGGGGCATCATTGTGTGTTCCAGCTCATGCAACCCTAGCTTTCTACCAGACCGTCGTGACGACTGTTTTGCCCAATTACTTTTCTCATTCCGATGAAAATGCAAAAAAAAAAAAGTGTCGTACTTTGGCTGGGAAATTACTTGGAACAGATTGCAAGGAAGATCTCGACCCATCTGGGCCTGCTGGCTAAAAATGAGAATTTTTTTTTGTTGGGTTTTTTTTTTCCAAACCTTCAATTTAATCCTAGCAAATTGATAATTCTGCTCCATTTATAACGTAGCTCGAATTTTGAGTGGATAGACAGTGCCAGATTTTGGTGCAGAAATCACACAGATGTGCTGTACTTCCAGCTGGGCAAGGGTATTGATTGCAACTGGAGTTGTGATTTTTTTTTGACCAACCTTGCTTGCCCCTTTGGGCTTTTTTCTCTTCCTCTCCTTCACCCCAAGCATGAATTCATGTTCCATCCAACTCAAGATTTATGAACCATAGGGGTGGCTCAAAGAATTCCTGAACGCTAAACTAGGTTGCAGAGGGGGAAAAAAAATGGATGTTGAGAATTAACATTGGTTAGCAAAGTCTCAAATGTGAGATCTGTGGAAATAAAAAAAAAAACTTATAAAAAGTGCTTGTATGTTTGTTTGTTTCTTGCAGGCAGTGGTGACCAATAAAAAGTGGTTTGTCAATAGCATTAGCATTTAGACTTATATACTGCTTCATAGTGCTTTACAGCCCTAAGTGGTTTTACAGAGTCAGCCCCAACAATCTGGGTCCTCATTTTACTGACTTTGGAAGGATGGAAGGCTGAGTCAACCTGGAGCCAGTCAGGATCGAATTCCTGACTGTGAGCAGAGTTAGTCTGCAGTGGTGAATTTTAACAATTGCACCACCATGACTTACTTCCTTGCTTCTTGTTTTCCTTCCTTCCTTGCTTCTTGTTTTCCTTCCTTCCTTGCTTCTTGTTTTCCTTCCTTCCTTCCTATTTTCCTTCCTTCCATGTTTTTCATCTTCCTTCCTTTCCTTCCTTCCTTCTTGTTAAGCCTGGGTTCCCCAACCAGGGTTAGGGAGACAAGCAAAACAGAATGTGCAGCGTAAGTCAGATAGGCACACAGATAAATGAGTGAGCTAAGCTTGTATGTTTATTAACATACAGTAAAAATAACAGATACGCTTATGTTGTCAAGATTATAGTTTATTCCATTTATATAGCATAGTCAAAATATCAGTCCAATAGTCATGTATCATTTAGTCAGTCCATTTAGGGATATTCAGTTAGCAAAGTCCATGTAGAATATCCTGGGTCAGTTCACTTACAAATCAGTCCTTTGTTCTCTCTCCCGTTTGAGCAATGCAGTCTTCCAAGCAGTAATTAGGATCATCAAAGCCAGAGAGCGAGCATGCTTCAGTCTTGCTTCTTTTAAGGAGTTTTCATAACCACTCCCCTAATCACTTTCCCACAGTTAAAGTTACAGACACTTTAACATACAAACCAGGATTACTTATTTATTATTTTACCTAAACCAGTTAGGGTAAAAACAATGTTATCCCTAACACTTCTCATTTTCCTTCCTTCCATGTTTTTCTTTTTCCTTCCTTCCTTCCTTCTTGTTTTCCTTCCTTGCTTGCTTGCTTTTCTTCCTTCCTTCTTTCCTTCCCTTCCTTTTCCTTCCCGTCCTTAGCACTAGTGCTTGGATATATACCGCTTTACACTGCTTTACAGCCCTCTCTAACCAGTTTACAGAGTCAGCATCTCGCCCCCAACAATCTAGGTCCTTGTTTTACCGACCTCAGAAGGATGAAAGGCGGGGATCGAACTTGCTGGCAGTGGGCAAAGTCAGCCTGCAATGCAGCATTCTAACCACCAGGGTTCCTAAAGGCACAATACTGGAACTATTACTTCATGTGGAAGGATAGGCAGAGCCTTGGGTGTGGGGAGAGTCAAGAGAGGAATCAGTCTAGAGCTGCTGTGTTCCCACAAATGGTTTTAAGTTCTACCCCTTCAATTTGATTGACTCTGATCCAGCACCTTGATGCTGACAGTTGACAGTTGATTCTTGCGTGCAAGTAAGTCCTTCACCTACCACCATTCGAACAGCCAGACCAATAGCACTTAGACTTACACACCGCTTCACAGACCTCGCTAAGTGGCTTACAGTGGGTGTCAGCCTATTGCCACTATCTTGCTTAGCAGCAGAAATTTTGGGCACCATTGTGATCTTACATCAAGGACTGCCTGTATTTCTCGTCCCGGCCTCTGATGTTTTCCAAAATAGGTCTTCACGTAACACCATCCCGTCTTAGCAAGCTGACTAAGGCCTTTACAATTCAGCCAAGAATTTGGAGGCACAAAGGGGTTGGTTAGCTAACTATCAACTCGTAAAGCATTCCTGGCTTGCTCTCAAGTTGCCATAAGAATGGGGGGGGGGATCTGATGCAGCAGATTGGTTGCTATGACCAAAAGCACATTCCATGCATACCTTTCCCCAGATTGTGTTCCAGGTTACCAGAGCCAGCTGGATAGGCATGTTTTCTACAGCCCAGGAAAGTGCTCTGTTGGAGAATGTGATTTATAACATACTGTCATTGGAGAATGTGATTTATGGCATACCTCCATTGGAGAATGTGATTTATGACACACCTCCGTAAGAGAATGTGATTTATGACATACTGTCATTTAAGAATGTGATTTATAACATACTGTCGTTGGAGAATGTGATTTATGACATACCTCCATTGGAGAATGTGATTTATGACATACCTCCGTTGGAGAATGTGATTTATGACATACCGTTGTTGGAGAATGTGATTTATACTTCCATTGGAGAATGTGATTTATGACATACCTGTTAGAAAATTTGATTTATGACATACCTCCATTGGAGAATGTGATTTATGACCTACCTCCATTGGAGAATGCGATTTATGACACATCCTGGGAGGAAGGGAGAAACAGGGTCATAGGTGGCAGTAAAATACATAGGGCAGAGCCAACTGCACTTGGGGAAAAATGCCGACGTGTTGCTCCTAACAAATAATTGGATTTCTTTTGAAACGTGGCGCGAGGCTCATGAATTAATTAGGGCGTCCGTCGGAACCTGGACAGCACCGTTCATTAACGTTCACACAGTACGGAAGGGACAGATACAGATAGAAGGAAGGGAAGCGACTCACACCCAGGTTAAGTGTTCGATGCCTTTTACCAGAGCTTGGGGGTTTGGGGGTTTGTCATTCCTGCCTCTCCTTCCCTGCCAAGATGGTTCTTCAAGGTTCCTTGCTTAGACATCCTCCAGGTTTCCATTCGTCCGGCCAGGCCATTCTTCCCCAAAACAGCTGGTTCCCAGCCGCCAGCGGACACTGATTTCAGAAGCTAAAATCGGATTATTAATTTTCCCCCAGGCGGAGGAGGCTGCCCTCACTTGTTGGACCACTGCAGAGGTTTCCTCAAATTCAGACGGTGGCAGGTGGTCATGAATGCCCCTTCCTTCTGGCCCGTGCAGAGTGACCGGCGGCAAATCAGGCGGGTGTCCGATCTATAAAAGCTGTCCCTTTAAGGGAGAGAAAAGGAGATTTGTTAGAGGTTTACCTCTGGACATTAACATTGATGTGGTGTGTTTTTAATTGGTTTCCCCCCTCCCCCATTTTTGAGTCTGTTGTGAATCCTGGCAGCTGCCTGGGCGAGACTGAAGTCCCTGCTGTTTTTTCTGGCGAGATCTCAGAAATGGTTTGATCTTGCCGCTGCCTCTTCCTCCACAAGCCCCACTCCCTTCTAGCACTGATGGTGTTACCTAGTTGGGTCATGAAATGTCTGCAAGAAAACCACCCAGCTCAGAGAGCACCAAGGACTCCACAATTCTCCTCCTCCTCCTTTCTCCAAAAATCCCCTTCTAGTAGTCATGATGTTACTTAGTTGGGTCATGAAACGTCTGCAAGAAACCACCAAGCTCAGAGAGCACCAAGAACTCCACAGTCCTCCCACTTCTTTTCCTCCTCCTCTTCCTCTTCCTCCTCTTCCTCTTCTTCCTCCTCCACTTACTATTCCTTCTCTTCCTCCTCCTACACTTACTATTCTTTCTCTTCCTCCCCTTCCTCCTCCCTTCCTCCTTCCTCCACTTTACTATTTCTCCTCTTACTCCTCTCCTCTTCCTCTTCCTCCACTTACTATTCCTTTTCTTTCTTCCTCCTCCACTTCCTCCTCCTCTTCCTCCTTCCTACACTTACTATTTCTTCTCCTCCTCCTCCTCCTCCACTTACTATTTCTCCTCCTCTTCCTCCTCCTCCAGTTACTATTTCTCCTCCTCTCTCTTCCTCCTCCACTTCCTCCTCTCTTCCTCCTGCAACCCCACCACCCGCTTCTAGCACTGATGATGTTACCTAGTTGGGTTGTTGAAATGTCTGCAAGAAAACCCCCAGGCTCAAAGAGCAGCAAGGACCCCCACAGCCCTCCTACCCTCCCCCCCCCCGCGCCCCAGGGCTGAGAGTCATCAAAGCTTTGGTTCTTAGCTAGGTAGAGACTTGGATCTCACAAAAAAGGAAGAGAAATGATTTCCAAAACATGTTGCCAAGTTAAAAAAAAAAAAGAAAATCTGGTTCCAGACAGTCAGAACAGTCAATGCTGCCTGAAGCCCCCCCCCCCCCATCAAAGCTGGTTTGGTTTAGCAGTTAAGACATCAGGCTAGAACACCAGGACCCTGAGTTCTAATCCTGCCTTAAGGGCAAAGCCAGCTGGTTGATTTTGAGCCAGCCCTTTTCTCCCAGCCCTAGGAAGGAGGCAATGGCAAACCCCTTGGGCAGGGGGGAAAACACCTCTCCAAGCAAACTGCAATCCACTCAAATTGCAGTCGCTTTCTCTGAAACAGTCTACAAGCTCCTGCCTGAGCCGGGTGTGTGTGTGTGTGTGTTGGGCTTGATGACCTCCAAGCTCCCTTCCAGCTCTATTCTGATTCAAAAGTGTGTCTCCAAGGCACAAACATCCCAGAAGCTGCGGGATGCAGAGCTCTTGGCCTGTCCCTTGATCCGGCGTGCGGGGTGGGGGCAAGGGGGTAAAAACCCCACCCCCATGCAATGCGATCCTATGCTGAGCCGCGCCGGACATTGACCCGCAGGTGTTTAGGCGCCTGCAATGTTCCGCTGCTGTGAATGCTCCCACACGGGAAGTTTTTAAAGAAGAGATTGGAGAGCCCTTTATCCGGAATGGTATAGCTCAGGATCTCCAGCTTGATCAGGGGTGTGTGTGTGTGTGTGTGTGTGTGTGTGTGTGTGTGGACTAGATNAGGATCTCCAGCTTGATCGGGTGTGTGTGTGTGTGTGTCTGTGTGTGGACTAGATGACCTCCAAGCTCCCTTCCAACTCTTATTCTGATTCGGAGCGCGTCTCCAAGGGACGAACATCCCAGAAGCTGCGGGATGCAGAGTTCCCAACCGGTCCCTTGGTTACCTTGGCGGGTGTGTGTGTGTGTGTGTGTTGTTTTGAGGGGGGGGGAGAACCCCACCACCACCAACCACTCCACGCAATGCGATCCTATGCCGGCCGCGCAGCGCGATCCTATGCGGGGCCGCTTACCAGCAGGTGTAGACGGGCAGCGGCCCCGCCCGGCCGCGGCGTGTCGTGTTGCGCAGGAGCCGGCAGAGGTAGCTCTTCCGACGGGGCTTGGCTTTGCGGAGCCCCGTCTCGCTGGCTGAGCCGGGGCCGGAGGAGGAGCCGGGCGGAGGGGAAGCGCGGGCGGTGCGGCTCGGGTCCCGCGGCGCGCCTTGTGCCGTCTGCCGCTGAGCGCACAATGGCTCGGCCCGTCTCCGCCGGGGCCCAGGCCGCCTGCCAGGCGCTGTGCCCGGCGGCTGGCTTGGCGGAGCCCGCGGGCGGCAAACGGCGGCCGCGCAGCCCGGATCTCGACCATGCCGGCGCCCTGGCTCGGCCGGCAGGAGCCGCGTGGGGAGGCGACCCGGCGGCAGCCATGGACGTAGGTGGGTGGGTCGGCCGAGGAAGGCGCCTTCCTGCCTTCCCTTCTCTCCTCCCTTCTTCCTCCAACCCTTTCTCCCTCCCTCCCTCCCTCTTCCTTCTGCTAACCTTCCTTTCTCCATCCCTTTTTTCTCCATTCTCCTAACTTTTCCTTCCTTCCTCTTTTCTCCGTTCCCCTAATTCTCCTTTCTTTCCTCTTTATCTCTCCCCTCTCCCTTCCCTTTCTATCCATCATTTTTTCCTTCTTTCCTCCCTTCCTTCTTTCCTGTTTATCCCCCTCTCTTGTTTCCTCTCTATCCATCCTTTCTCCTTCCTTCCTTCTCCTTCCTTCTTTCCCCCCTTTCCTTCCTTCCTTCCTTCCACCCCGCTATAACCTTTCTATCATCCTTCCCTCTGTCCATCCACCTCCATTTCACCTTCTTTCCTCTTTATCTCTCTTTGCCTTTCATTTCTACCATTTCCCCTCCCTCCATTTCTCCTCCCTTCTTTTCCTCTCTTTCCTTCCCCTTCTCAGGAGTACATGGCATTGTCCACCATGTTCTTCCTCCCAACAGACCTGCAAAGTAGGACCGGGCTGGAGATGGGGACAGAGCCTTCCTCCTCCTCCTCCTCCTCCCCACAAACCCCACTCCTTTCCAGCACTGGTGTTATCTAACTGGGTCATGAAATGTCCAAAAGAAAACAACCCAGCTCAGAGAGCACCCAAGCAGTTGTTGTTGTTGTTGTTGTTGTTGTTTGTTGTTATGTATGTTGTTGGTGGTGTTGTTCTTCTTCTTCGTTCTTCTTCTTCTTCTTCTTATTTTCTTCTTCTTCTTCTTCTTCTTTCTTCTTCTTATTCTTTTCTTCTTCTTCTCCTCCTCCTCCTCCTCCTCCTCCTTCTCTTCCTCCTCCTACCCTCCTCTTACCTTATTTTAGCACTGAGCTTGGTTCCTTTCAGCATAAGGGCTGAATGGACAGTGGCACCCTATGTTTGTTCCTTGAATTCCTTTAGCCTAGTTTCTAGGTTTGTCTGTTACCATGATCACTTGGATGGGATCCACACAGGTTTGTCTCAGATAGAGGCCTGCCAACATGCTATAAACATGTTCATAGCATGTTTAACCGCCATCCAGTTAGTTCGACAGAGCATGGGGGAAGAAACCCAGTTATTGTGGTTTGTAGCCTGCATGCTACGAATTAATGCAGCGAGATTGCCTTTGTGTCTCATCCAACAGGCCAGGATTGAAGAAACTTTTGTGCCTATTGCAGGACTAGAAATCCCTGCCTCCCACTTTCTAGGCCTCAAATGCAGGTAGTCCTCGACTTTCAACAGTTCATTTAGTGGCTGCACTGAAAATAAAGGTGACTTATGGCCGTTTTTCACACTTATGACTGTTGCAGCATTCCCATGTTCCCATAATCAAAATTCAGGTGCTGGGGAAACTGACTGGTATTTATGATGGTTGCAGTGTCCCAGAGTTATAGGATCCCCCTTTGCGACCTTCTGACCAGCCAAGTCCACGGATAAGCCAGATTCACTTACTGACCATAGGACTCCCTTAACACTGTAGTGATTTACTTAACAGCGGTGGCAAGAAAGGTCGTAACATGGGGTAAAACTCACTTAATAAATTTCTCCCTTAAGCAAGATAAATTTTGGGTCCGGTTGTGGTTGTATTACATCGCGGGCTACCTGTACCATTACAATTCCTGAGTTCTCTAGGCCATTAGAACAGGTACTCCTTGACTTACAACAGTTCATTTAGTGACTGAAGTTACAACGGCACCGAAAAAAGTGAACTTATGATCATTTTTTACACTTTCAGACCGTTGTCAGGATTCCAGCAATTGCCCTAATTAAATCATGATTCTCGAGCCAAACTTCAAAGGATTTATTAGAGGCGACATACTGGCACTGCCCTGTTTGAAGCCGACTCTGGCATGTGTAATTTATAGTCTCCTGTGACCCTGTTTTCCCCCCCAGGTGTCTCATAGACCAGATTTTCCAATTGAACATGTTCACAGGCTGGGTGTCATCAATCACATTCTCCAATTAAGGGATTTTCCCAGGCAGAAGATTTGGTAGCTTAGTTACAAAATAAGAGTTGGAATGTACTTTCGCTTTCAAACTGCTGCACTGCTCTTCCAGATTTCCTTGCGACTACTAAAACAGACATAGGAATGTTTTATGAGTTGACAACTATTGCAGATCCCTGCAGTGACATGATTTACCTTGAGATGATTGATAATTGACTCACATTTATGACGGTTGCTGTGTCCTGGAATCCCGTGATCTCCTTTTACAGCCTTCTGACAAGGAAAGTCAACAGGGAAGCCAGGTTCACTTTACCCAAAGGTGGGGTTTTTTTTTCAAGAGGCAACTGGGCTTTCTGTTTTTTTCTTTTGAAGATGTTTCGCTTCTCATCCAAGAAGTTTCTTCAGCTCTGATTGGATGGTGGGGAATGAAAGGATTTATACTCCTTGCAGACAGCTGATCATTTGCATCCTTTTAGAGGGTCATTGAGGCCACGTGGAGGTTTATCTCTATCCTCAGGGTCACCTGAATAGCGCAAATGATTGTGGAGCCTTCGATAACACAGTCCTTTCAGCAATTCCAAGAAGGCTTCACACCCATTTATATCACTCAGGTGACCCTGAGAACACAGACAAACCTCCAAGTGGCCTCAACCACCCTCTAAAAGAACGCAAATGTCCAGCTGTCTGCAAGGAGTATAAATCCACACATCCTCCACAATCCCAGAGCTGAAGAAGCTTCTTGGATGAGAAGTGTCTTCAAAGAAAAACCAAGAAAGCCCAGTTGCCTCTTGGAAAAAAAACACTTTTGGGACAACCTTGATCTGGATGGCTGAGAAGCTCCACAGACATTCAGATTCACTTAAGAAGCATGTGAGGAACTGAACTGCAGCAATTCTCTTAACTGTGGCGAGAAAGTTCATAAAACTCACTTTACACATTTCTCACCTAGCAACTATCAACTCATAAAACATTTCTATGGCCGTCCTAGAGTTGCCAACAGAAAGGAAGGGGGGAAGAGGGGTTTGAAAGAGCAGTATGGCAACTTGGAAATCGAAAGCGCATTCCATGGCTCGAGACTTATGATTAAATCAGGGTAACTGCCAGAATTCTGACACCTAGCGGACTCTGAGACACAGACATCCATTTTGGGCTCCCTTGCCGTAAGTTGAGGACTACCTGTAGAAAACCTTGAGTTGACCACCATGCTTGCTCTTCACCATATCGTTCATTCATTTGCAACAGGGCCAGTGTCCATCTGCGGCGAAGTGACCGTCTTGCACGGCGGATTCCTGCTGGCATCCAGGCTGTGCCACCCAAAGCCATTATCCGAATTGACCAAATCCGACTGGTCTGTGGTGGGCAAACCCATCCTGGAAGCTCTGCAGGAGATCTGCACCTCTTATTCCTCTTATCCACCCCAGCCCAACCTCTGGAAGAGAAAGGCCGCTGTTGTCCTCTGGTCAAAAATCCTCCTGTCAGGTGTCCCATCCGACCAACGCTGGAAGAACGATGCTTTCTTCTCCGTCAGCAACGTCATCCCCGAGATCAACCGCACCATCCTTTTTGAGCTGTTCAAGGCAGTCAACGCGCCCCGGCTTTTTGCCCAGTTGCTTCTGGTGTTGCCCGATCCCCTTTGCCAAAAAGAGCTGCAGACCTTTGTGGAGTACGTCGCCAAGGAGACATCTCCGGCAGACGTAGTATTCTTCCTGGACGTTTGGTGGGAGATTATGAAGCACAAAGGAGGCGAGGAGGATCGTTTGGTGCTTCTGTTCCAAAACGTGACCCACCAGCATGTTTTGGAGTCGGAAGAATTGGACCAACCCTCCAAGAGGTTCAAGAGCGGCCCTTCGTCCCTGCCGGGGAACTCCGCCGTCCCTCTCATCGTCCCGATCTTGACCGAAGGGCTCAAAACGATCAAAGACAACCTCGGACCGACCAGGGTGAAGTGTTACGCCCTTGCTAACTTAGTGGATGTCTTGTCGGCCTTGTTGGTCACCGAGTGCAAAACAAAGGCGTTGTCTCCTCAGGCTTACTTGGAGAAGATCTCCTCAGTGGTGACCCTCTGGAGTTGCGATGGTGAAAACCGATATAGCAACAAGGATTTGGATGTCAAAGTGAAGGAAGCCGAGAGGAGCATGAGTTTGCTGAACGTAGTCAAGTTGTCCAAGCAATTGGTGCTCAGCAACTTAAGCTTCCTCCTCTCCTTGTTGAAGGAGTGGTCTTCAGAGCTCCAGGTTTTCTTGAATGACCCTAAGCAGGTCTGCTACGAAAGCTACCGGCTCCTCGATTGCTTGGCCTCTTTGCAGAAGAGGTCGGGTGTTTGCGGCTTAGAGGACCTCGACCAAGCCCGAGTGATGTTGGATTTGGGCAAAGTCATTGCGGACCTCCTGAGGAAGATCAACTCTGAGACTTGGGGGAAGAGCACCAGTGGCGATCTGCTGGCTTCAGTAGCCATGGTGATCATTGACAAGAAAATGGACCGACACAAAGAACTGTGCTCTGTGTTTGCGAAGGAGAAAAACTGGGCCTTGAGTCAGGAATGGGTTGCCTGCCTTGTTAAGAATAAAGAACTTTTCCAGGATCCAGAACTGATCTTGAAGCTGCTGGAGACCGTTGCCTCTCTAGAATCTTCTGAGGATTCATCCAGAAACCAAGAAGAGCAAACCCAACTGGTCAAGATCATCCTCGGGTGTTACACCGAACTTCCCTTGCCAGATAAGAACAAAGTCATTGCTGGTGTTTTGTCGACTTGGGGCAGGCTCGGCCTTTCCAAGCTGATGGTAGCATTCTCCGAAAGATTCCAGGAGGAACTCAATGTGGCCTTCAACCAGATCATCAAGAGCGCCTCTGGGGAAAGTTTTAAGAAAGCCATCCTTGCAGTGTCCCGTCTGGTGGTCCTCAACCCAGAAGGTACCATCAAGAAGATGAGTAATTTAGCTATTGCCAACTTGGGAACCCATCAATACTTGGCCGAGATCCTCTGTTCATTCCCAGCTCTGAACTTCCAAGAACCACGGGGTCAGCCTGACGTATCTGTCAACTTTCTCCTAGAATGTTTGAAAGAGACGGTTTGGGACCGCCTATCTTCTCCCAAGGAGAAGGAGCAATTTTTAGAGTTTCTAGTTCATCTCATGCAACCGAGTGGAACAAGTCCCCTCCTGTCTCCTTCGGAGATCATCCAAAGCTTGATCTTTCCATTTCTTAAGTCAGATTCTCCTCGAATTGAGCTCTGCTTGCAGATTCTTGACAGGGCTTTGAAAGTCCCCTCAGAACAGAGCTGGATTCATACCTGCCACCCGTTTCCACTCGCCTTTTCTCTCTGCAAACTCCTGGATGGCTTCTGCCAATATTGGCACCAACCTCAAGACCAAGAGAGGTGTTCCCTGGAGACCAAAGATTTGGTGGTCACCAACCTAGCCCAGCTTTGCGATATTCTTCTGGTCCAGAAGGACTCCTTGTCTCCTCAACTGTGGACACAGTCGGTAGCCTGGTTGCACAAGAAGATCAATGCCTTGGACTGGACCATTGGCCTCCGCATGAAGAACGTCTTCGGAGAACATTTCAAGAACGAGGTCCCGGCGACTCTCTTTGAGGTCTGTAAGCTTCCAGAGGAGGAATGGACGACTCGTCCACTCCCAAATTATGGGCCAGGCAGTGGGTTGCTGGCCTGGTTAGAAACATGTTGCGTCTCAACGGCCCTGCGGGAGCAGATGCTCGTTTTACTCATGATTAACGTGGATAACCCTGAAGAAGTCAACCTCTTCAGCAAAGGGTTCTTGGTGGCCCTGGTCCAGGTCCTTCCCTGGTGTAGCCAAAGTGAGTGGAAAAGACTTGTCCATGTGATCAAAAGTCTCCTGGAACGAGAGATCCTCTACGTACCTTACTCGCTTGAGTACGTCCAATATTTACCGTTGTTGAATTTCCGGCCTTTTGCCTATCATCTCCAGTTGTCTGTCCTTCTCCTGCGGACCTTCCAGTTCCTTTGTGGTTCCAGTGGCACGACGTGGATGCCAGTGGAGACGTGGAAACACGTCGGCAGGCTCTACTGCCTTAGCTTATCCGATCTTCTGGGCTCGGTGAAGACCATCGCCCGTGGCCAGTGGCACTCTGCAGAAGAGAAGAACGTTGTCCGGGAGCTGTCCTTCGTTTACATCCAGATGTTCTGCCATGTGCTTCATGTGGCCGCCATGTTGCCTGACCACGGGACAGGGGAGCCTCTCCTGCTGCTCTCCTTGGAGATCCTCTCGCAGTATGAGATGCTGTATGACCTCGATGAATCACTGGGGAGTGCCCTGCGCAAGGCGAACGAGATCCACTTCCTGGAATCCATCGTGGAGAACGTCACCAACAAGGAGCTGCGCACCATGCTGCTCCACAAGCTCCATAAACTCTGAGGAGCCAAATTCAGATTTTAGGAGGTGCACGGATGGCAGGGCCCTGGGTTGGGGTTCAAGAGAAGCCAAAATGGCATTCAGCAGAGGAGAGAAAAATCTCAACAGGAAATTTGCAAGATCTATAATAAACCAAAATTATCTCTTTCTTATGAAAGTTATTTGCTGAGACCCCCATACCCTGTTTTCGGCTTGGACGGCCTCCTGCAGCACTTTGCCAGCCAAAATGGGGCACCTGGGGGGGGAGGGCATGTGTGGCTCCCCATGCCTCATTTTTGGCCTCCTGCAGCACTCTGCTGGGCAAAAACAGGCCGCACAGAGGCCCCACACAGCCTGTTTTCAGCCTTCCCAGCCTCCACAGAACTCTGCTGGTTAAAATCGGGCCGCGCAGAGGCCTCACATGGCCCGTTTTTGGCCAGCAGAGTGCTGCTGGAGGCTGAGAAAGCCGAAAACAAGCTTCTTCAGGCCTTCCCCCCACCCCATTATGGCTGGCAGAGTCACTGCAGAGCAGTTCTTTGATATTTCCAGTCTGGCCCTGCAGGCCAGTTTTAAGCACCCCATAGATTGGATCCGGTTCTTGGGCCTTGATTTTGACACGGCTGGACTTCAAAATTTTTAACAAAGGGTTCTCTGCTGGGTGGATATGGCCATGGTGGGCATGGCCTAGTCGGCCTCCTATACCATAGCGAGGGGGGGGGGACGTTCTTGCCCTCCCTGGGCTCCAGAGCAGTGGTGGTATGCTACCGGTTCAGACTGGTTCAGCCGATCTGGTAGTAAAACAAAAAGGCTGACTATCAGCTGAGAGGAGAAAGAAGAGAAAAGCGCAGAATCGGCCCTCCTGCCTGCCCTTGCACTTTTCTCTTCTTTATCCTCTCAGTTGATTGGCGCCACACATGTGTGCGTTAAGAGGTGCTTGTGTTGGGGGCGCACACACACGCACAAGATCATCAAACCGGTAGTGGGACAGGTAGGATCCCACTGCTGATCTGGAGGCTTTCCTTAAGCCCTCCGGGAGGGCAAAAGCAGCCTGTTCTGGGCTCCGGAGGCTTTCTGGAAACCGGAAACAGGCCCATTTCCAGCCTTCCTGAATTTCCAGGAGGCCTGTTTTTCACCCTCCCCAAGTCTCTATGCATCCTGCACTTTCCTGCATCCAAAAATGGGCCATGTGGGGAGGGGAGGGGAGGGCCAGCCAAGAGTGGGATTTGGGGGTTCTCTGAACTGCACAATCTTAGCTAGGGGCTCTCCCGAACCCCCTCTCAAACCCCTGGTTTGACACCCTGACCCTAAACAGTGCACAGGTTATCCTTGATTTACAACCGGTCGCTAAGCGATCGCTTTTAAGTTTAACAAATTTAACAGATAATCAAGAGTTGGAAGGGTCCTTGTAGGTCATCTAGTCCAGCCCCCCGCCAAAGCGGGAGACCCTACACTATTTCTGACCAATGGCAGTCCAATCTCTTCTTGAAAGTCTCAAGTGATGGCGCTCCCACAACTTCTGAGGGCAACTTCTGTTCCATTGGTTGATCTGTCAGAAAGTTTCTCCTTATTTCCAGGTTAAATCTCTCCTTGTTCACTTTCCATCCATTATTCCTTGTCTGGCCTACAGGCACTTTAGAAAACAGCTTGACCCCTTCCTCCCTGTGGCAGCCCCTCAAATATTGGAAGACCGCTATCCTATCTCCCCTGGTCCTTCTCTTCACGAGACTAGCCAAGCCCAGTTCCTGCAACTGTTCGTTCTATATTTTAGCCTCCAGTCCCCTAATCATCCTAGTTGCTCTTCTCTGTACTATTTCTAGAGTCTCAACATCTTTTTATAGTGTGGTGACCAAAACTGGATGCAGGACTCTTGGCACAGTCTTACTAAGGCTTTGTAGAGTGGTATTAGTACCTCACTTGATCTTGATTGTATCCCTCTGTTAATACAATTTAGGATTGCATTAGCTTTTTTGGTTCCAATGGACCTGCCTAAGGCTACTTCTGAGCCCATTTTAAATTTCCAGCTGCCAACCCCAACTCCTCCCCAGTGCCACACACGAACGCATTTGGGACACTCTTGTAACCAGACCGTATTTATAACCGTTGGCATTGTCCCGCGGTTCCAATTTACAACTTTATTTTACCGGAAACGCGTGGTTTCCTGAAAAATTGACCTATTGCAAACAATGGGCCCCTTTAACAAGCACAACATTCTCTTTTAATGACCGGAGTGCTTACTTAACGACCACTGCAAAAAATTGGGGCTTGGTTATGTGGTCACTTCCTTTACAATAAGTGTGACTAATGACCGCAATTCGGGGTTGAGTTATGATCATAACTTGAGGACTATCTGCCAGGTAGCATATGCCAACATGCAGGTCCTCATGTTGTAGGAAGAAATGCCAGGGAACAGTCTAAGCCAGTCTTGGCAACCTGAAGGCATGTGGACTTCAACTCCCAGAATCCTTTGCTTTGCTGGCTTCAAGTTGAAATTCTAACTGGGCAGACAGCAACCAGACCATATTTATGTTTTTGCTGGCTGGGGAATTCTGGAAGTTGAAGTCCGCATGTCTTCAACTTGCCAAGTATGAGAAAACACTGGCCTAGGCTACAGTTGGGATATCAAGCCACCTCCATCTAATTTGTCCAATCCTGTCATCCTTGCCTGCTTTTGATTGGGACGGAGTCAGATGCTGCACCATATTGGAGCAAAAGTCCTACATCCCACTGAGGTCTGAGCTGGAAGAAGTTTGCAGGCTTTGTGGTCAGACATTAGTGGCCTGAATCTTGGTCCTTCTTGGTCTGTGTGAGTTGCCAATGAGGGGACAAGGGAAGAGGGTCAGGTGATAATAAACACTTCCTTGAGGGGGTTGGGCTTCCACTCCCAGAATCCCCCAGCCAGGATACTTTAACGGGAGGACTTCCACTCCCAGAAGCCCCCAGCCAGCCTGCTTGAAGAGGGGAGGACTTCCTCTCCCACAATCCCCCAGCCAGCCTGCTTTAAGAGGGGTGGACTTCCTCTCCCAGAATCCCCCAGCCAGCCTGCTTTAAGAGGGGAGGACTTCCTCTCCCAGAATCCCCCAGCCAGCCTGCTTTAAGAGGGGAGGACTTCCTCTCCCAGAATCCCTCAGCCAGCCTGCTTTAAGAGGGGTGGACTTCCACTCCCAGAATCCCCCAGCCAGCCTGCTTTAAGAGGGGTGGACTTCAGCTCTCAGAATTCCCCAGACAGCATGCTTTAAAATGGGTGGGTGACTCCCAGAATTCCCCAGCTGGCATGCTTTAAGATGGACAGACTTCCATTCCCAGAATTCCCTAGCCGGCAGGCTTTAAGATGGGTGGACTTCTAAAATTCCTCACCCTACAATTAAGTCCACCCATCTTAAATCATTCAGACTTGAAATCCCTTACCTTGGTGAACCTGCTGCCCTGTAATTATATTTCAGTTAACATACAATATTTATATTTCTTGATTAGGAACAAAACGGGGGTCAGATGCTGGCTGGGGAATTCTGGGAGTTAAATTTGCCAAGTTTGAAAGAGTAGTGTGATTGAATTCTAGAAAATTTTCCCTCCATAATAAGCATTCCAGTTTCTAGAAACGTGGTTTGTTTTTCAACAACAAACGGAGTTCAAACATTCTAGAAAAGATTTCCCCCTGAAATATTTTGAAAACAAAAGTTTTCCATTATAGAATAACAGAGTTGGAAGGGATCTTGGAGGTCTTCTAGTCCAACCCCCTGCCTAGGCAGGAAACCCTACACCACTTCAGGCAAAGGGTTATCCAACATCTTTTTAAAAACTTCCAGCGTTGGAGCATTCACAACTTCTGGAGATAAATTGGTCCACATATTAATAGTTCTGTCAGGAAATTTCTCCTTTTATTATTTTTGTCTTTCCACTTTGAAAGATTTACCCGATGGCCATCGACCCAAGTCTGCATTACTTAACGTTTCTGGACTTTCAGAGAACTATCTGTTAGCAGAGAAATAAAAAAATGAAGGAAGTCTGCAAAAAAAAAGCCAACACCATTTCTTCATTGAAATTGTTTTTTTTAATTAGTTGCCAAAAATCAAGGGCTCAAGTTGTGTGCAGGGCTGCAACAATCCAGTGCAATTGGAAACCCAGGCAATCCATATGTTATTATTTATTTGTATCCTGCCTTTATTATTTTTACAAATAACTCAGGGTGTAAACATATCAAAGGCACCTCCCTCCTACTTTCCCAACAACCCTGCGAGATGGGTCGGGTTTAAACAGGGACTGGCCCAGTTACACAGCTGGTTTTCATGATTAAGGCGTGACTAGAACTCACCATCTGGTGGTTGGCCGAACGTCACCCAGTTTTCATGCCTAAAGCGGGACTAGAACTCACCGTCTAGTGAATGGCTGAAGGTCACCCATTTTCATACCTAAGGCATGACTAGAACTCACCATCTCCTGGTGATTGGCCGAAAGTCACCCAGTTTTCATGCCTAAGGCGGGACTAGAACTCACCGTCTCCTGATGATTGGTCCAAAGTCACCTAACTGGCTTTCATAACTGAAGCAGAACTCAACTTGGTGAACATCCATAATTTTCTTCTTCCTTCTCTTTTCCCCACAACAACCCTGTGAGGTAGGTTGGTCTAAGACAGAACTAGCTTAAAGTCACCCAGCTGGTTGTTTTCATGCCAAAGGCAGGACTAGAACTCATCATTTCCTGGTGATTGGCCCCAAATCACCCAGGCAGCTTTCATAGCTAAGGCAGAATTTGAACTCACAATTTCTTGCTTTCTACCCTGGTGCTTTCATTACTCATCTGTTTTTCAGGGCTGTGTCCTCATTTTTTTAAAAACTCACATTTTTGTATGCAACCTGACATCTGGCCAATGTAATATAAACACAAACTAATTTTGTGCCTTGATGATGATTTCAAACATCCGAACTGAGCAATGGTTTTTTGAAATCATTTGGTCCCATTTTCTTTATTTTTTGAAAGGGTCAAAATAGATCCTTCCTTCAGGCACTGATGACAGTACTTAGTTCGGTAATGAAACGCCTGCAAAAAAAAACCCAACCAAACTCGAAGAGAACACCAGGACCCCCACGTTCTTTATTTGCCCCAGTTTTTCTGACTATTATTCAGGAATGTGAACGAACAGTTAATAATGGCATTAGAAGTTAATTCTTCTAAGTTATTAGCTTTTAGTGTTTTTCCCCCTTTAATTTGTTCCCACCAACTTCAAAATCGTTAAACAGCGCTCTTAAATGGGGGGTTTCTTAATCCATTGCAAGCATAAACATGTCAAGCTTGCTTTCAACAACAACAACAAATTGTATGCCTATAATGGGAATGGAGAAATAAATACGGCAGAGACATAGGAGTACTCACCAGGGGGTGTTAGCACAAAAAGAGCAATTTTAAGAACAAGTTGGACCCGATCAGAATAGAACCCTGGTTTGTCTCCTCCAGCAGTTTGTTATCCTGTTACCCAATAACTGGCCAAGAAAGGAAGCCCAGCAGATGATCTTCAAAGAAGAAAAGGAGAAGGAAGAGAAAGAGAGGAGGACGAAGGAAGGAAGGGGAGGTGGAGGAAGGAGAACAAAGGAAGTAAATAGATTGGGAAGAGAAGGGAGGAGGAGGGACACGGAGGAAAGGAGGGAGGGAGGACAAATAAATAGATGAGAAGGGGAAGGGTGGAAATTGAACGAGGAACAGAGGGAAGAAAATGAAGGAGATAGAGAGGGAAAGAGGAAAGGAAGTAAATAGATAAGGAAAGGGGGAAGGAGGGACTGGGAGGAAAGAAGAAGGGAGAAAATAGGAGGGAGGAAGAAAATGGAGATGCTGAAAATGAAGGAAGGAACGGAGGGGAAGGGAAGGGATGGAAGAAGTAAGGGGAGGGAGGACAGGGGAGCAGAAGAGGAGTTCTTGACTTATGACCACAACTAAACTCAAAATTTCCATTGCTAAACAAGGAAAGAAAAAAGAGAAGGGAGGAAGGAAGGAAGGAAGGAAGGAAGGGGAGGGGAAGGAAGGAGAAAAAAGGGAGGGAAGGAGAAAGGGAGGAGAGAAGGAAGAAGGGAGGGAAGAATAGGTAAAAAAAAGGAAGGAGCAGGAGAGGCAGAGAGGAAAATGAGAAGGAAGACAGGGAAAGGAAAGAAGAGAAGAAAGGTGAAGAGGGGATGAAGGAAAGAAAGAATTGGTGGAACGAAGAGAAAGGGAGGGAGGAAGAGAAGTGCCTGTGGCCAAGCTGGTAGATGGCACCTCATTTCATATTCAAAAATTTAACAAGGATAGGAGCAAAACCAGGGTAGTGTTTACATGCATCTGTTTTCCATCATGTACCTGTGTGTGATGTGTATTTTTACACTGATATGTTGGGGGTTATAACAAAAATTGTACAGCGATATAATACCAAGTGCTTTTACCTTGGGGGATAAATGTTCCTGTGGAGGAACAAGGCTTTAGTCATTCAAATCAGGATTGCCAACCAACACATTTAACCTGGATCCAGCACTACCTTGTTCCCTGGATGGGCAAAATAAGTTGAAGAGAGATGGAATTAGGGAAGAAAACCTGCATGAAGTTTTTTCTTAGTCTTACCGTGTTTCTCAATGTCGGCCATTTTAAGATGGGTGGACTTCAACTCATGGCTGGCTGGGGAATTCTGGGAGTTGAAGTCCACCCATGTTAAAATGGCCAACATTGAGAAACACGGTTTAAAGATGGTTGCCACTTATGATACAGGCAAGCTATGGATAAAGTTTTTCCGACCTAATACATTTCAAGCTCAAAATGTAGCATTTTAGGCCCGAGATAGCCATTCTGACCCTACTGTAAATATTCAAAAAACCCCTCCCCTGACTCCAGGGTTGTTTCAAACATTTCCAGCAGTATAGATGCAACTGTATACAGGCAAGTCTTTGTCTTGCAACCCCAATTAAGCCCAAAATTCCTGTTGCTAAGTGAGACAGTTGTTAAGTGAGGGTTTTTTTTCCCATTGGACAAACTTTCTTGGCATGGTTGTTTGGTGAATCACTGCTGTTGTTAAGTGAGTCATATGGTTTTTAAGTGAATCTGGCCTCCTCATTGTCAGGAGGTCGCAAAAGGGGATTCACGTGACACTGGGACACTGCGACCGTCGTAAATACTAGTCAGTTGACAAGCATGTGGACTTTTATCATGCGACCACAGGGATGATGCCATGTGAAAAATGGTTGTAAGTCACTTTTTTCAGTGCCGTGGAAATGTTGCTAAAGGGTTACTAAACAAATTGTGAATATCCAGAGTAATGTTTTCGCCGCCTCCTCCTCCTCCTCATGTCCTATCAATTTGTTTCCACCGCCAAAGTTTGGAAAAGATTTCTGTTCTCTGCCCCAAAAACACAGCCTTGAGGGAACAATGCTCTATCTTTCCAAAGATGAATGAAAATAAGGACTCCATATAGCCAGGGTGTCAAACTCATTTCATTGTGGCCCGAATCAGGGCTGGGGTTGACTTCGGGGGGGGGCAGGGGTTATGGCCAACTGGGTGGGTATGGCCAACTGGGCAGGCATGATGTTGTGGCCTCCCAGAGGCTAGCAGAGCTGGCAGCAGAGTCGGACAGTGAGGAGGTTGGGCAGGAACCCGGGCCAGTCATGGAGGCTGAGGAAGGCTCTGACGAGGGCTCTGCATCGGAGACAGAGATGGGGCCGTGGCCGTTTGACAGTTATCAGCTGCCTTCGGAGTTGGAGATCAGTGAGGCAAAAAGAACAGCTGAAGCCTGTTCCAAGTGTGTACATGCACAGAGCTGCCAGAAGAAGGGAACAGCTAAGGAACAAGGGTCGACTCAGGAGTAAAGGCACAGGTGGAAAGTGAATGGCCCCTCCCCTAGGGAATAAATAGAAGCAAAAGGGGAGGGGGCTTTTGCAGGAAACAATTTGTTCATTGCAGCAGTGCGTGTCAGTCATCTGTCTGTGCATCTCAGAGACTCTGTGCTGAGCCATTCCTTGTCAGCACTGCGTTTGGAGATTTTTACTTGGCAGCTGTCCCAGTTAGATAAGGTGTGTGTTCCTAATTACATCCTGGAAAGACTTTTTGCCAAGCCATTGGCTGAAAGTGACTGCAAGAAAATCACTTTCGTTTAATAAAAGGGGGTTTGCAAGGGCAGAGTCTGCTTACTGCTTTTTTGGGAAGCCGAGGGCAGGATACATGGCCAACTGGGTGGACGTGGCCAGCCTGACGCCATTCCACAAACTGCTGGCATTACTCTTCACATTGTGTAGACTGGGCTGAAGCTACGCTGGCCTGATCTTTCCTCTTTGCATTGGGTAGACCAGGATGGCCCTGTGGGCCAGATCCAACCCCATCACCGGCTACATCCAGTCCGTAGGCCTTGAGTTTGACACCCCTGCTATGTGACATGGGACAATTTGTCATGGCCAGTTCACCACAGCTAACTCGCCATGGAACAACTTGCCACAGCCAATTCGCTGCAGGATAACTCACCAGGATAACTCAATGCCACGGTTTCTTCAACATAGTTTTAATTGCTCTCATTCTTATTTCATTGTGTCCCTCCTTTAGCATCCTTCCTTTAATCATTCCATTCCACCACTTCTTTGCTATTAGTGTAACCGCTGTCCTGAGCAAATTGGCTGGGACAAGTTGGCCATGGCGAGTTGGCCACGTTAAATTGTGCTAGACCTCACTCTATACAAAAATGTGGCAGTCTCAGAGACAGATGAAAAAATCATTTCCTATGGATTTTTCCTGTCGGGCCTGGTTTGGGCCCCATTTTGGAGGTAGCTGTTGGTGGTGCAAGCAATTTGGCCTCTCCTGTTGTGATCCTGATTTGCCAATCCAACAGCCTTCCGGGGACCAGAATTAGAACTGCGAGGCAAGAAAGGATCTGTTGTGGCTTGTCGGCCACCCACCCCTCCAGCAGCCAAATCAGAGGAAGAGGTGGCATGGGAGTTAGGACCAGCATCAAGGCAAACTGGGAGCTCCGAGGGGGGGAATGAAGCTGTCAGAGGGAGGGAGAGATGGAGGCGGAGCCTGGGCCATCTGTCAGCCCTCAAATGGAGAGTCAGCAGCAGGTCTGGAGGTGGCTGATGAGGAAGAGGAACAGCTGGGTCTTGACATGTGGATGCTCAGAAGACAGAGGAGAGAAGAGCAGTGGAACTCTATGGGCCGGACTTTGGGACATAAGAGCCACTGCTGCTAGCGAAGCCCCACCTTAGCTCTGGGGATAAAAGGCAGGGGGCAGAGATGAAGAGGTGTGTCACTGATAACCTGTTGTGTGTGTGAGAGAGTAACTTTTTGCCTAGGATGCTGGTGTTCCTAATAAAGAAATCATCGATTTAACTACAGAGGGTTTGTTGTGTTTGGAAGCCGGGTCAGAACAGAATCTTACAAGAATCCTTTCAGATCAGAACAGCCGGTTCGGTCCATCCTCAGTAACTTCTGATTCATCAGATCACTGCCTCAATTTTCCTTCCTTTCTCTGCTGAATATCTGCAAAGTCAGAAAAAAATCAAGATGGCAGTGGGAATGCCACTGTTGAAGTTTCATTGATTTTTACGTGTGTCACACACACGGAGCACCAAACATCTTCTTAAATCTTATCTTCTTCAGCTCATCTTCTTGAATCATGATCTGGTTACCCACCTCAAAAGATGGTACCTGTTCCAAAATGACTTTGACGTCAGCCAAGTTTTCCATATTGTGCATCGAAAGAAAACTTGGAATGTTACAAAAAAATGTAAAAAATGCAACATTCTGCAGTATTGTCCATTTGAACCAAGAATCTTTCCACGATTTGGGGTAAGGAGGATTCCATGTCTCTCCAGGATCCATTATTTTGCTGGGCATGGTATCCTTACAAACAAGAAACACAAGAATGTTAAGATGTACTTTTAAGAAAAAACAAACGGGATGCTGAAACTTTCCAGGAGCAATCCCTCGGCACTTTCAGTGAAGTCAAGCTGGTTATCAAAATGTCCAAATAAGACTATCCATATTTCACCAGCAGTAAACTGGTACAACGGAGAACATATGGAAGAAAGTTTAGAACACGGATGTCAAATTCGGCACGTCATGTTACCATCATGTGACGTTTCATGACATTTTTTCCCTTCAAAGTGCTGGGGTGGACGTGACCTGCACATGATGCATCCAGCCTGCAGGCTGCCAGTTTGATACCCCTGGTTTAGAAGGTAGAAAGTGTGGCAGGCAATTTTTTAAGGTGAGGAAGTAAAAAGATCAGGGCACATTCTGATGAGGGACAATCAATGAAAGACATGTAGATCAGTCTGCATGGTGTTCTTTAACCTCGTTGCCCTAAACCGTCAATTGAAGATCTCAGAGCAAAAGGAGAGATTTGCTGAATTCTCATGGTCTCTGGGGCTGGGCAGCCACAAGTCTCAGGTTCCACTTTTAACACCTAGTCACATCTGGAACACCGCTGCCGTCACTAGGCACGGATACGGGGAGGCTTGGAAAGCATACAACCTCAAGACTAGTGATTGTTTGGCAACCACAAAGGCACCTCTGCAGAGGTGATTTGCGGTTTTCCATCTTGGCTGGGAAGAACAGCAGCCAATTCTGAAATGGCGCCTCCCCACAAATCTCCCAATCTGGTAAAATGAGGTTGTTTCCGAAGGAGATGTTGAGGTGGGTTTTTTTGCTATCGTGTTCGATCCGGAGCTGGCGAACTACTATAGAGCCGCATCGCTTTGCGACAGATGAGAGCGAACCAGTACATCTGGGGTGCAATCAGAAAGGCGTTGGCCACATTGCAATGCAGAGGGATGTGAAAGGGCACCTTGTAAATAGACATGTTCATCTGTCGCCCGTAAGCCCAGTACATGTATGGGAAAAGGAGGATCCGGCAGAGGAAGAACGTAACCAAGATGAGGATCCCGTTGATCTTATGCAGGAGGGAATCCTGCATTTTCAGCTGTAACCCCCCCCCAAAAAAAGAAGAAAATATTGAGAAGGTTAAAGGAGAGGCAGGAGATGGCCCACAAATAAGAAGATCAAGGCTGGGAGAAATTCTAGCAGCTGTTCTTTTAGTTCCTGCATCAGATAGGAGGTACCTGTTCCATCTCTGTACGAT
Source organism: Laticauda laticaudata (assembly GCA_004320025.1). Lineage (NCBI taxonomy): Eukaryota > Metazoa > Chordata > Lepidosauria > Squamata > Elapidae > Laticauda > Laticauda laticaudata. The sequence continues at coordinate 44,386 of BHFT01052463.1, forward strand.
TTGTGTTCCTCCCTTTTCAGTCTTTGTACAGGTAGTCCTCAACTTACAACCCCAATGGAGCCAAAAATTTCTGTTGCTCAGCAAGCAGGCGCTAAGTTAATTTTGTTCCATTTTACAACCTTTCTTGCCACTGTATATATATAATATATAGGTAAAAATTAGTCATTTTTAATCATCCTGATCCTTTTTTCCAACCAGTAGTAAAACTTTTCCCATATTTTATAGTGTTCAGATTCGTCTTTATTTTTTAATTCTTGCATCAATTTGTCCAGTTCTGCGCATGTCCATATTTTTCTAATTATCTCTATTTTGTCTGGAATTTCCTTATATTTCCATTTTTGGGCATAACCTTGCAGCTATAATTACATGTATTATTAGATATATCTTTGTTATATGTCTCTAAATTGATTCCCAATAAAAAAAAATCTGGTTTATATTCTACTTTAGTTTCACACGTCTCTTCTAACCAGCTCTGGATTTTATGCCAAAAATTTTAGCCTTTCCTACAAGTCCACTGTATGTGATAATATGATCCATTTTCCTTAGCGCATTTCCAACATATAAGAGATACATTTGGGTACATTTTAGCCAATTTTGTTCGATCTTGCCACTGTTGTTAAGTGAATCAATGCAGTTATTAAGCAAAACTGGCTTCCCCATGGATTTTGCTGGTCAGAAGGTTGCAAAAAGGGATGGATCGCATGACCTTGGGACACTGCAATGGGGAAGGGAGGAAGAGTGAGAGAGAAGGAGAGAGAGGGAGAAACAGAAAAAGAGAAAGAGAAGGGGAGAAAGGAAGAGAGGAGGAAGGAAGCAGAGGGAGGGAGAGGAGAGGGACAGAGTGGGGGGAGAGAAGGACAGAGGAATGGAAGAGAAGAGAGGGAGGGAGACAGAGGGAGGGGGAGAAAGAGAAAAGGGGAGAAAGGAAGATAAAGGGAGGGAGGGAGAAGGAGGGGAAGGAAAGATGGAGGGAATGGGAGAAGGACAGAATGGGGGAGACGGACAGAAAGGAAGAGAAAGGGAGAGAGAAGGAGAGGGAGGGAGGGGGGAAAGAGGAGAGGAAGAGACGGAGGGAGGGAGAAGGAGGGGGAAAGAGAGAGAGGGAAGGAATGGGAGAGGGACAGAAGGAGAGAGAGAAAGAGGGGGGGAGAGGGAGGGAATCAATAGGAGTCAGTTGCATCTGAATTTCAATCAACTATAGGGATGCTGCGATGGTCATAACTGAAAAACAATCACAAGTCACTTTTTTCAATGCTGTTGTAAGTTTGAAAGGTCGCTAAATGAACTGTTGTAAGTCAAGGACTACCTGTAGGGGGCTTCAGACATTCTACCATAGGTAGTCTTCGACTTATGACCATAATTGAGCTCAAATTTTCCACTGCTAAGTGAGGAAGTTGTTAAGTGAGTTGCGCCTCATTTTATGACCATTTTTTTGCCACAGCAATTAAGCAAACTGTTAGAAGTTGTCAAGTGACCACCATCTGTAATGTTCCCTGCCAGCTTTCCAACAAGGACAGCCAATGGGGGAAGCCAGGTTCCCTTAACGGCTGCACGATTCACTTAACAACCTCAGCAATTCGCTTAACAACCATAGCAAAAAAGAGTCATAACACAGTGCAAAACTCACTTAAGAGCTCCCTTGCTGAGCAAAGGAAATTTGGAGCCAAAAGTCAAGGACTAGCAGGATGTAGCGTTTTCATTTGTCAGCTGCCCAGAGTCGCTTTGTAAGGTGAGATGGGTGGCATCTAAAGATAATAATGATAATAATGATAATAATAATAATGATAATAATGATAATAAAAAGATTTGGAGGTCCCAGGTCCGAAATGCTCACCTGCATCAGGGTCTTCCCCAGTGATACAAACGGGGTGCTAAGCTCGGCAGTGAAGATGCAGCCCACAAAAAAGTCTCCTCGTTCACCTCGCAGATGCTGGAGAGAGAAAGAGGGAGACAGAGGGAGGGAGGGAGAGGAAGAGGGGACAGGGAGAGGGAGAGAGAAAGGAAGGAAGAGGGGGAGAGAGGGCAGAAGAGAGGGGAAGGGAGAAAGAGGGAAAGAGGAAGGAAGGGAGGGAGAAGGAGAGAGAGGCAAAGGACAAAGAGAGGAAGGACAAAGAGGACAAAGAGAGGAAGAGAAGGGGAGAGAGGAAGAGGGGGTGGGAGGCAGAGAGAGGGAGAGGGAGAGAGAAAGAGAGGGGGAGAGGGAGGAATAGAGGGAGCGGGTGGAGGGAGAGAGAGGGAGAAACAGAAAAAGAAAGGGGGAGGGAGGGAGTGGGAGAGGGACAGAGGAAGAAAGGGGAAGAGAGAGAAGGAGAAAGAGAAAGGAGGAGAAAGGAAGAGAGAGAGGAAGGGAGATTGGGGAGGGAGTGAATAAAGCACATTCATGGGCTGGGTGTCATCAATCACATTCTCCAATTAAGGGATTTTCCCAGGCAGAAGATTCGGTAGCTTAGTTACAATCTTTGTAATATAAGTGTGGAATGTACTTCTGGTTTTAATCTGCCGCCCTGCTCACAAGGGGGGTGTATGGCAACTCTAAAACAGGCATATGAATGCTTTACAAGTTGACAATTCAGAACCTTGGTGACAGGATTCCAGCAATCGCCCTAATTACATCATGATTCTCGAGCCAAACTTCAAAAAACTTTGAAGGATTTATTAGAGGCGACATGTTGGCACTGCCCTGTATGAAGTCAACTCTGGCCTATGTCATTTACAGTCCCCTGTGACCCTGTTTCCTCCCTGCGTGTCTCCTAAACCAGATTCTCCAATTGAGCACGGTTCACGGGCTGGGTGTCATCAATCACATTCTCCAATTAAAGGATTTTCCAGGGCAGAAGATTTGGTAGCTTAGTTACAATCTTTTAAAGATAAAGAGTTGGAATGTACTTTTGCTTTCAAACTGCTGCACTGCTCTTCCAGGTTTCCTTCCTCCCCCCCCTTTTTTTTTATGGCAACTACTTAAACAAGCATAGGAATCTTTTATGAGTTAACACAGGGATGGGCTTCAAAAATTTTACCAAAGGGCTCTCTGCCCGGTTGCTGGGTGAGCGTGGCCATGGTGGGTGTGGTCTAGTCGGCCTGTTGCACAATGGTGGTGGGGAGCGTTTTTGCCCTCTCCAGACTCCAGAGGCATTCATCGAGCCTCTGGGAGGGTGAAAACGGCCTCCCTGTACTCCAGAGACCCTCTGTAGGCTGGAAACAGGCCCATTTCCAACCTTCCAGAGTCTCTAGAGGAGGCCTGTTTTCTGCCCTCCCTGGCCCTCCACTCGGGCCGTGCACTTACCTGGCATCCAAAATGGGCCATGTGAAGACTCCTGGGAGGGGAGGGGTGGGTGGGGCCAGCCAAGGGCGGGCTTTGCCGGTTCGCCAAACCAGTTATTAAAAATGATAAAATTAGCTACCGGTTCAAGTGAACCGGTGCAAAGCGGTAGCAGCCTGCTTTGATGTCCATCGGGAGAATGCAGACTTCACAGGTCAAATGTCTGTGTCATGCGCTTGTTGGAGTCTGATTCTGAGGGGGAGATTGAGCAGCTGACAGGGAATGGGAGTGTGGCTCCGGTGGCTATGGAGGAAATGGGGGAAGGGCACAGCCCGGCTGGGCATTCAGAAGAAGACCCAGGCCCAGCCTCTCTTCATCCTAGGGCACGCAGGGAGGAACGGAGAAGGGAGCAACGTGGCTTACGAGAGAGGAAAAGGCCCTGATTCTTTTCATTAGTTGCAGCTGGGAGAACAGGATATAAGTGAGGCTGTTTGCACACAGCTCCTTTCTGGAGGCAAAGCATGCATTATCTTTGTCGAGGCTTATCTGGGTTTTGGCGTCCTCCCAACTGTGGGTGCTGCGTTATCTGTTGGAAGTCTGCAATTTATCATCCTAGCCTACCGTGTTAATTACTTCAGTGTCGTTTGCGTGGTTTTTTTAAATTTCTAATTATCTTTACTTTGGGTTCTGACTGCATTTCTGCCCTTAGTAGACTGTTTTTTGGAAGAGTTTGATATCTAGCCCAGAATAATTGGACATTGGGGCCCAATTTGGAGGCATTAAAGGGAATTTATTCTACTTTTGTGACTTTGTTATTTTTGTGTCACACTCCAGGTGATCATAGTCTGCCTACACATCAGAGAAGTGGTTGGGCTACATTTCCGGAGCATTTAAGCGGGGGCTATGAAAACATCCGTTCATCCAAGGAGTTGTCTGATCTCCTATTGATCTCATACTGGAGTTTTAATAAATGTAAGGATTAATTCATTTTAATTCATTCATTTTATGATTTCAAAGCACTGCAGGCAGTCCTCGACTTACAACCGTTCATTTAACAATCATTTGGAAATACAACGGCACTGAAGAAAATGTGAGTTATGACCATTTTTCACACCTATTATAATTGCAGCATCCCCAGGGTCATGTGATCCAAATTCAAAGGCATGGCAACTGGTTCATATTTATGACGGTCGCCAGTGTCTCCCCTGGGGGTCACACAGTTTTCTTTTTATGACCTCCAGACAAGCAACGTCAATGGGAAAGTCGGATCCACTGAACGACCATGCAATCTGCGCAGCAACCACAGCAAAACTATCGTGAGAAGCTGATCCCATGATGACTTGCTTAATGACCACATCACTTAAGTGACTAAAATCCCAATCCCAATTGCAGTTGTAAAGTCGAGGACGGACTCCACAGGTCGTCCTCGACTTACAACAGTTCATTTAGTGACCAAAGTTACAAAAAAGGTGACTTATGACCATTTTTCACACTTATGATCATTACAGTCACATGATCAAACTTCAGACACTTGGCAACTGCTTCAGATTTATGACGGATCACCTTTTGCGACCTTCTGTCAATAGGGAAGCCAGATTCACTTAACAACCGTGGGACTCACTTAACAGCTGCAGTGATTCACTTAATAACCATGGCAAGAAATGTCGTAAAAATGGGCAAAAGCTGACAAAAAATGTCTCACTTAACAACAGAAAGTTGGAGCTCAATTGTGGTCGTAAGTCGAGGACTATTTAGCTTTTTTAAAAACAACAACAACTAGGAATCAGGTTGTTTTCCACTGACTTCCCTTCACAATAACAGGGATGGCCTGAACCTCACATCAGGCCTATATGACCACCCTTTGCCCCTCAGGAGGTGGCCTCACCACAGCGACCGGTGTTAAGATGAGGAGGATGAAGAGGTGGTGGGTGACCATCAGCCGTTCCTTCTGCAGAAAGCTTCGGAGGCTCTCCCAGGAGTACTTCCGGTCGGCCGGCCCTTTGTCTTGAGTCTTGTGCCAGTGGCAAAGATACATGACATAGATATCATAGGTCATGTATGATACCACAATCCAGACGTATTCTCTGGCGATCCAGTGTCTGTTGCAGGAGAGAAGAACGTTAAGGGCAACTAGATTGGGTCAGGTCTCAATCCTCATACATGTAACATACGGCAGCCAAGTTCTGTCTAGTGTTTATATATTTCAACCCTCAGAGCAAGGCTGTGGAACAATGCCTCTTTTTTGACTAGTGGATTTCAACTCCCAGAATTCCTGAACCAACATAGGGAACGAGGGCCCTTTTATGACATTTGGACTTCAATTCCCAGAATTCCTGAGCCAGCATGGGGAATGATACCCGTTTTATGACATTTGGACTTCAACTCCCAGAATTCCTGAGCCAACATGGGGAACAATGCCCATTTTATGACATTTGGATTTCAACTCCCAGAATTCCTGAGCCAGCATTGGGGGGGAAATGATGGCCCTGCTCAGGAATTCTGGGAGTTGAAGTTCACAAGTCATAACAGGCCCACCGTTCCCCACCTCTGCCACAAAGTGTGGCTGTGGTGTTGTTTATCCTTTTACAGGTAGTCCTCAGTTTACGATAATTGAGCCCAAAATTACCACTGGTAAGCAAGACGGTTAAGTGAGTTTTGCCTTACTTTACGACCAATTCTTGCCAAAATTCTTAAGTGAATCACTGCCATTGTTAAGTTAGTAAAACGGTTGTTAAATGAATCTGGTTTCCCTCTTGAATTGGCCTGTCAAAAGGTCATAAAAGGGGATCAGGTGACCCCAGGACACTGTCACTGTCATAAATATGAGCCGGTTGCCAAGCCTCTGAATTTTGAACATGTTCCAATGGTCATAAGTGTGGAAAAAAAAGGTCACAAAGTCACTTTTTTCAGCGCCCCTCCAACTTTGAAAGGTCATAAAATTGGGCAGAACTCACTTAACAAGTGCCTCACTTAGCGACAGGGATTTTGGTCTCTACTGTGGCCGTAAGTCGAGGACTACCTGTAGTCAGGGAAGAAGGAGCCGAATTCAACACCCCAAAAGGTATCAGGTTCCAAAATATTAAGATCTCCTATACCTCCCATTAAGCCAAATATTAATGTCAGGATTCCAGCAGTTCCCCATTTAAATCATGAGTCTCGATGGCACAGATGGTTAGAAAATAGAGATAAGGATTGAAAAGCGAAGATTACATAGGAGAATTCTTAAGAGAGTGATACATACGTAGATATGTAAAATGAATAAAGCTAGATGTTAATAACAAATATAAGTAAATATAACAAGATAGAAAAAATATTGTATGTCAATGCAAAATGCTGTTGAAAGTGCAATTACGATTTGTACTAGCAGAAAAACAATAAAAATCATGTATTAAATCATGCATCTCGAGCCAAATTTCGAGCACTGCAAAAGGATTTATTGGGAATTAACATGTCCAGCGCTGCCTGGGTACAGCCAACTCTGAGGCACATCATTCACTGTCATCCTTGACCCTGGTTTTCCCCCAGCCCCTGGTTGTATCATAATTCATATTCTCCAGTGGGACATATCCATAGTCAAGAGTCATCAATCATGCTCTCCAGTTAGATATTTGCCTGGCAGAAACTTCAGTCACCTGGTTACGATCTCTGAAAAACTATTTATGGAATGCACTTTCAATTTCCAAGCTGCCGCACTGCTGCCCCCTCCCTTTCTCTTGGCAACTCTAAAAAGACCATAGAAGTATTTTATGAGTTGATAATTAACATGCTTGGCATAAGAGCTGCCCAATCCTTAAAGCACAAATCAGGATATATCTCAATATCCCAGGGTTTTTTGGTCTGAATTAGACCCAGCCAGGTACAAGCTTCACCAGTTTCCTTTTTCTAAAATGAAATAATAGAAGCAGCAAGTTGGGGTAGACGGAAATGTAACCGTAATATTTCATCAAGTGCACATAATATTCTTTGGGAACATGACGTTTCCATATAATTGTGGTGGGCAACGTTCCCAAGACAATATTTCTTCAGCAAGCGTCTCACATGCCAAATTCATGACTGGCTTGACATGCATCAGCTGCAGGTAGATTTTAAGTACAGGGACTCCTCCCCTTACGGCTACGATGGAGACCCAAATTTCCACCACTAAGCGTTTGACGTTTCTTAGCTGAGTTTTGCCCCAGTTTTACAACCTATCTGGCCGCGTTTTTTTAAGTGAATCATAGCATACATTAAATTGCTCACACGGTTTGTTAAGTGAATCCGGCTTCCCAGTTGACTCTGCTCATCAGAAGATTGCCAAAGGGGATCACGTCATAAACATGAACCCATTGTCGAGCATCTGAATGTAAATCACAGGACCATGGGTGTGTTGCAACAGTCATAATTGTGAAAAATGGTCCTAAGTCACTTTTTTCAGTGTTGTAACTTTGACTAACACACACACACACACACACACACACACACACAGACACGGAGGGATGTAAGCAGCGGGGAACCACAAGGTTCCATCTTAGGTACTCTTCAATCTTCTCTCTCTCTCTCTCTCTCTCTCTCTCTCTCTCTCTCTCTCTCTCTCTCTCTCTCTCTCTCTCTCTCTCTCTC
>BHFT01052466.1:0-16683 GCA_004320025.1 Laticauda laticaudata
TGGCAGATGTATTGAAAATTCAGGTCACGAATAAGATCAAGTACTTGGGGATACATTTGACAGCAAGATGTAGTACATGTATCTGTTTATTTAGTATGTGTATCGGTTTATTTTCAGGTCCCTTTTTCAGGTCCAATGTGAAAGAAATGTAACTGTATATATAGTCTTAGATATAATTTCTTCCTTTGTTTACTTCTTTAGGAAGTCTTTTAAAACCCTTAACACCCAGCCTAAAATGTAGCACTTTAGAATCCAAGATTTTAATAAGACTTTTCTATAAAATATAGGGTGACCTTAACTTTGCGGAATTTATAATATGAATTATTGAACTGAAACTGTTAAGAGTTAAGCCAAGCACGATCCTTTCTTTTTTCAAGTCAAATAAAGACTTGTTTGTAATAGCATTAGTTGCACACAGCAAGAATGAGTAAAAGGTTTTTATTTTACTTTTGATATCTGAAGAATTCCTATGCTTTCTATTGTTTAAAGAATCATTATGTTCTTCTAGACATCATGAAGTTAGAAAGTTGACATTTCTTTAACATTGTGTCATGCCGCTGGTGGAGACTGACTCTCAGGGAGAGCAGGAGCAGCCAACAGGGAGTAGAACACTTCTAGGGAGTAGAAGTGTGGCTTCGTTGTGGAGGTTGTGGAGGAGGCTGGGGAAGGGCAGAGGCATACGTGCCAGTGCTGGAAACAAAGCGTGGAAATATTTCTAGTTTATTGTTCCTCTCTGAGTTTGGCATCCTTCCCAGTGTGTGTTCTGACATCTGTGAATTTCTTCAAGCCCTCATCTTGCCTAGTTTGTGTTATTTTTTACTCTATAATTTAAATGGCATTTCCTCCTTCTTTAACTGCTTGTGTGGGAGTTTTTTTGTCTTCAGTCAAGGCTATTTGGAGCTTGGAAGCAAAGTGAAGGAATAAAAGGGGCTTCACCTGTTTTTTGTTTCTGTGTTTATTTTGTATCCCACCCTGGGTCATCACACATTGCATTTTGAAATTGCTATTGAAGCAAAGGAGTAAAGAGCAACTGAATCACCACAACACTTTGTGAGTATTCTTATCTGTAGTTAAAAGTGTTTTTTTTATTTTGTGATATTAACCTTTGCAGTCTTTGCATGCTATCCTTGCCCATACCACATTTTTGCAAGGCTGAGGTAATAATCTTGATTTTGCTCAACAAATGTATCTTTAAATATATATATTTAATTTTTAGTAACTAAAAACTACTAATCACTTGGAAAAGAGGTACTTATTTTTCAACTTAATTTACTGATAAAACCTACTGCATATTAATATACAGGGTCCTGAAAGAGTTGACAAAAGACAGTCAATTAAACTCTTGCAGGTCTTCACATACTTTTGGAATTAAATGAAACAGAAGATGGAAAAAGATCAGTTTCATTTAGATACCATACTATACCCTGACAGTTGGTCAAGGGGATTTATGCTTGGCCAACACTTAGCTTTTTGCCTTGGCAAGATATTGGCTGAGGTAAGAATAAGTGGATGAGGTGTTCTTTCAAAAATCTACTTAACTAGCAAGCTGCTCATCTTGGACAGGAATATCTGCAAATGTGTTCAGTTAAAAGTTAAATAATATTTGTAGCTAACTAAAAGGGAAGTATGACCAAGTTTCAATTAGATTGTTTGAAAATATTCTTACTCTTTTTTTTTTTTTAATTTGGCACAAATGCAAATTACATTATTTGATACTGACAATAATACTGACATTATTGTGATACTGCTAAAAACACTATCTAATAATACTTGAGATTATGGTGTAGATTTTTTATTTATATCATTTCAGATAGCAATTTTCTCATCTTTTGTATTAAATCTGCATATTTATTTATGAATATATATAATGCACTTCAATAGGTTCCATTTTTAAAATATATAATTTTTCAATTTAAATAGCATGGAAAGCAATTTAAAATCTTAATCAAATATATAAGTAATTATTAATGATTATATCTTGGAATTAGATCTTGGGGTTCCAAAGTTTCAATTGATTCCTTAATGAAATAAAGGCCCTGTCACACTGCCCAACGGATGCAAAACATTAGTAAAAAGGACACAACGGACGAGCAAAATGTTCCATTCATTGTTACCGCTCTCAAAAGGGGCAATAAATTTGCATAACTGGAGCAAGATAACACGGAAAGAAACGGACGCCGGGGAGGACGCAGAGCGGATGAAAGCGGATGCGAATGAAGCCCAGCGTGATGGAAGCGGAATGGAGCGGGATGGCACAAATCTTCTAGGCTTCCGGGACCGCAGCAAAGCAGTCATGAGGAACAAGATTACACGGAAAGCGAATGGATCGCGGGCGTTAATGCGCATGCGGGGATTTATTGTGTAAGCCACGCGGGATATAAAGGGAAGCAGCTCGCACATGGCCAGCATTCGGAGGAAGGAAAGAACTAGTTGTCGGATACATCGCAGTCCTTGCCTGCCCTTGCCCTTGCCTCGCCCATGCCTGCCTGCCAGCCTTGCTGCTGCAGCCTTGCTTGCCAGCTGCCCTTCCAAGCCTGCCTGGCCAGCTTCCCTGCCAGCTTGCTCTCTGCGCTGCCTGCCGCCTTGCGGCCTGCCTGCCTTTCCAGCCTCCCTGCCAGCCAGTCTGCCTTGCCAGCCTGGTGCCTGCCTTGCCTTCCTTGCCAGCCTTCCTGCCAGGCTCCTGCCAGCTTCCTGCAGCCTTAAGGTGCCAGCCTTGGTGCCGCCTCCTGCCAGCCTTGGTGAGCCTGCCAGCCTCCTAGCCAAGTCCAGGTTCTTGCCTGCCTGCCTGCCAGGCTTCCTGCCAGGCCTTCCTGCCCAGTCTATGGTGCCAGCGCCCAAGCCTCCTGCGCAGCCTCCGCTGCTTAGCCAGCAACCCCGACAACCAGTGGGTAAAGAGCGAACGCCTCAGAACCTGCCGCCATCCCTGGCAAAAGAGGGAACAGGGTCACCCTCCCGGCCCCTGTCCCTGACTACTGCTTCTGCTGGCGTTACTGGCTGCTCAGCTCGCTCTTCTGTGCTCGGAGCTTCTGGCTGACAGCTGCTCGCTGGGCAAGGTGGTGCTTCTGCTGCGCCTCTGCTGAAGCTGCTCCTGGCGGTGGTGCTTCTGCTGCTCGTACTCTGCTGGAAGCTCGCTCCTGGTCCTGCCCGTCCTTGCTCGTGCTCCTGGACTTGTCGTCCTGCTCGTCTGGCTCATGCTCCTGGTCTTCTCGCTACTGCCTCGTGTTCCTTGTCCTGTCAATGTGCTCGCTGCTGCTCGTGCTCCTGTTCTTGCTGGTGCTCGCTCAGGTGCTCACTCTGCTGCCTGCTGATCCTGTCCTGCTGGTGCTGCTGGCCTGGTGCTCGCATGCTGACTTGCTTGATGATCTGATGCTCGAATGATCCTGCTGTGCTGCTGCTGCTGATGATTGATGATGATGTGGGTGGTGGTGGTGGTGATGATGATGGATGATGATGATGATGATTTATGATCCTGCTGGTGGTGATGATTGATGATGATGATGATGATCGATGATTGATGATGATCCTGCTGGTGCTGCTGGCTGCTGCTGGTGGTGTGGAGGAGCAACCCCCTACTACCTGGGGAGCCCCTCTGATGGGGCCCATCTGGTCTGCCAAAAAACGGAGGAAGAGCATATGCGACACACGGGACAGAGCGGCAGTACTTTATTGAGGAGGAACATGAGGATGAGTTGGTGGAGTGGGCTGAGACGAGATGACTATCTGTGGTGGAAGGACCACCCGGCTGTACAGGGACACAAGCGGAAGCAGTAGCTGCTGGAGAGAGAAGCAGAAAGTCTGGCTACACTTAGGAAGTGCTCTCGGCTTTGAAGCACCATGCACACCCTGGTCAGAAGCGCACCTCCAGAATCTGGCCAGGCCGCAGTCCAGTTGAACGGACAGAGGAGACCTCGTCATGGTACCAAGAATGCAGCGTTACTGGAGCGGCAGAGGTCCGCCACCGAGGAAGCAGCCCTCTCCAGGCAGCTGACTGACAGGCCCAGTCCTCTTCCCGGCCGCAGAGAGTCAACTTCTGTCTCCAGGCAGGGTTAACTGTGAGCACGCCATGACGAACAACAACCGAGCGGGACAGCTGTTGTAACCGTATGCGGAGCACGATTGGAGGACCCCCTGGCGCAGTGGAGAGAACGGCATCTTCCACCACAGTCCTACCTCCATCCACCCCAGCTCATCCCCTCCACAGGAAGGCAGAGAGCCAGACAGGAAGGGGCCAGGAAACAAAGCCCGCCCCCTTGCGAGAGAGAGACCTGGAGGTGCAGATCCACCAGAGGAGCACCAGGAGCCCACTCATGTCTACCCTCTTTCTCCGCGGCCAGGCCTGCTGAGTCTGCCAGTCCTTCCTCCGGCCTCAAGAGTCAGTCCTGTCTCCAAGGCAGTTTCTGTGGAGCGGTGCCATGGCAGAGAACACCGGAAGGTGTTGTAACTGGTGCTGGAGCGGTGGAGGACTCTTCCTGTGTACGTGTGGGAGAAAAGGAGACATAGCGCCTCACCCCACCCCAGCTCCACCTCCCATGAGAAAGGCAGAGAGCCCGACAGCAACCGCCGGCCAAGCACTCGTTCCCCCCTGTGGGCGCGCGGACATCCAGGACAGCATAGACTCTCTCAGTTGTCCACACCGACTCCTCATATTCCAACCACAAGCCCTTCTCACCTATGTAACCAGCCGGAGGACAGGTCGGTGATCCCCAGCATACCAGGAGGCTGGTGAAGGACCGGACTCACAGAGCTGCTCACATACCCTCCAGACCCAGAGGAATCTGCTCCTCACGCCGCGTCCGTCTGCTTCCTCCACCCCAGGTGATATGCACTTCCCATATCCCAAGGGCTTTCCAAGGCCTTCACCTACAGGGCTACGGGCTAACAGGAGGTCCGCCAGCACAGGCATTCAGCCCTTCCAGTCCAGGCAACAGAGTCATCGGGTGCATCACCATATGCCACCGGTTCACTGATGCCACTGATGCCAACCGCACGCCAATGAGTGCCACCAAGTCGAAGTGCATGCCGGACCGACGCCTGTCCTCCACGCCAGCTGGCAGACCAGAAGCCCACATACACTACTCCTTCCTCCAGCCCACAAGCCAAGCCCCAGCCTCAGTACATTGTCTCAGTACTGGGGCTGACACCATGGACATGGAGGAATCCTGCTCAAACTCACGCGGTCTGAGCAGCTGTCCGAGAGCCTTTCTCTAAACCACACGCGTACTCTGTTGTCCTCGGTCGGGGCCAGGCACCCCAGGGGTCCAGAACCAGACAACTGCACGCACCACCACTACCACGCACACTGGACGCCCTTCACTCCTGAGACTAAAGGCCACAATCCTCACGACTGGACCAAGAGGGAGTGCCAGAGACTGGCTGGCTGCTACTGTGGACTCTTATTTGGACACATTGACTTGGGTCATTTTTGTTTTATAGCTTCTTGTTCAATAAAGGTCCTATCTTGATATTCACACACTTGCTTTCATTCTTTTCTTTAATAAATCTTGGTGGAAACTTTTAGAAATGGTTTAGCCCTTTGCATGCCTTAGTGGGATAGGGTTCAATACATAGATAAGCAATAAGATAGGGGTGGGAAGGGAACCCTTGGGAACATGAAGGAGGAATACCTTTGGGTACGGGTAATCAGTGTGGGATGGGCAGGGAATACCCCTTTGGGATGGGTTAGAATGTGGTGGATAGATAAAAACCACCTCCAGCTGCAGCTATTGGGACTGTCATGGTCTACCCTCCCAGGTGCCAACTCTTTTGGCCCTTCATTATCAATAACAAATGTTAGAGCATTTCATCCACACATGTCAACATAGAGAATGGCCAAATCAACTCTCTTATTAAATCCTTTTCATTCCGTAAGCGCCCACCCAACAGTACATGGCGCCAATCTCGATCAGTGTGATGAGCAACCGGCTGAAAGCGAGCACTCCGATTGCATCTATCACTCCTGTCTTTGCCACGTCCCAACTGTCCAAGCTGGGGAGTTTGCACCAGTGAGGTTGCGCTGGTCTCTCCGGAGTCTCTTTGCCGCCTTCTTCACATATTTCTCCTTTAGTTGTTGATGGTTGTCAACTCACATATTAGTGTTCCTGCCCATTCTTCAGCGGTCCCATTTCCTCTCTGCCTTCACTATGTTCCTATAGATGTAGAAAATAAGGTCGGACGGTCGCAAATGATTCTGCAACACTGGGTCTAGCGGGTGCGTATGACATTGTCGGGCAGGACCTTCACCATTTCCACATCTCCTCGTCACGGTCCTCTGCAGGCAATGCTCTGCATGGTGGTGAGAAGTACCGGTGAACACTTAGTGGTGCCTATGGCATCGAATTGCCCCCCAAAATGTCGCGAAAATTCTCCACGGTGCCCTTTTTAAGTTTTTCGCCTTGCCTGCTGACAGCCTGTAAGTTGAAGAGTCTCTCATCTAATGGTGAGGAGTCTGAAGTTGTGGAGGGGTCTAGAAGGTTTAGGTACCTGCTGAGAGAAGGTTTGTCTCTCGGCAGACTCACATCTCGAAGTAGCTAATGGCAATCTTCTTGCACTGGTCGCAGGTCGGGACTTTGGTCCTGGAATCTGGGATTGAACCTTTACGATGAGGTTTGCTTCTTTTGCCTAGCCCTTGAGGTCACAGTGGCATGGCTCGCCAATACCACATGGCTATCATAGAAACAGTGTGACAGCGCCTGACTACAATCGGGAGTGTAATACGCATGAAATTGTAGTGCCAGCACTTCGATGAATATGAAGAGTACGAAAGCGATTTCTAAGAAATGGCTTGCAGCGACGCCTTGTAGCTTCGTATAATAAGTGGACCCCCGACTGGCTGGCCACTTTTGCAGCCACGTGCTTCCATCTATGGCTGGCAATGGTTGGGGGAGAATTCCACCTCTGAATAACACCCAGCTCTATAAGGGTCAACTACTGATTCTACCCCTTGTTTCAGATGGTGGGGCACTGAGACGGGTAGCTCCTGCAGGTATCTTGCGATCGCATAAGAGACTGAACACCACTTCACTCTGACCACAATGCTATCGGTGCATATCTGTCATCGAGTACACCCTCACCAGAGCTCGTAACAGATTGCTCCGGGAGAGTGGTCCCTACCGAGGCCAGACGCTCTTAGGCGCAAGAGTGAGTGCCAACCTTGAGCCCAGGTTCAGGCTGGGCTGGAAAGTTTGGTGTTTGCCCTTGGTTCAACTCCTGGGTGTTCAGTGCATTGCACAAACTTCACCAAACATGGCTGGAGCATCTCTATGAAGTTCTGGAATGCACTCAGTGTACTTCGCCGTTCCTGAGCTCCCACCAATCAAGCACACTTTGTTGTAATAACAAGTATCTGGTACTCTTTAGCTCTTTTCTCCCTATCCATCCTTCTCGAACCTAAGAACCTTCTCTTGCCGCCTCTTTTTCCTCCCTTAGTAGAGTTCACAGAGGCCTGTAAGATGATGCTTCGCACTCGTAGTATAGAAAGATTGGTGGCTTGCCAAAAGGACTGTGTTACGATTCCACTCGTGATTGAATGAGCTTGGATGCTGTGGGCAAGAAGATGAGTCAGATGAAGGCATGCTAGAGGTCTAGGCCCACAGTCTCGCGCGCTGCTGGTCTTGAAAGTGAGATGCAGACGAGTTTGCTCCCACCTTTTTATAGGCAGTATAAGGTGTCCTTTGCATCCTCTCAGGGCATCTCACTCTAGCTCCTCATAGGCGGATCCTCTAGGCATCCTTAGAACATCCTTAATATCCGAAGCCTAGTCGCGCGTGCCCTCTGCGCACATCATTTTTTCCATACTATTTAAACTGCTTTGTTATGCCGCTACATCTCGTTCTGCACTTCTCCATCTACGTAACTATTTTGGCTCGTTTAGTCTCTGATTCACACTTCCCTCCCCTGCGTCCGAATGGGATGCCAGTGCGTGGCAGACAGTGCCTACCGGCATGCTCCTAACCGGGATATTAGCGGCATTCCTCGAGCACGTAACGGATGCAGAACGGATGTCTAGCGGCCTGATTGCTAGCGATGGCAGAAACATAGATGAATGTGGATTACATTTTCCACACAAGAGTTTTGAGCAGGCTCAAAACCTTCTGAGCGGATGAAATGTCAATAGATGGATGCTGGATGGATAGAGAGGAAGCAAAATGGAGGCAGTGAGTACAGAACGGATACATCGCGTTAACCAAGGGATGGCAAGCTTTTTTGTCCATTTTACATCCTCTTTGCATCCATTGATGCAGTGTAACAGGGGCTTTTGGGAAATATTCAATTATTTAACCAACTTAACAAGTGGACTATTGATCTATTTGTTTTTATGTCTCTTTGTTTAGTCAGTCAATTATTCATACATCATAAAGGAAGTAGACTTCTATAGTCAGCAAACAGAGAATCTAGATTTTGAGGTTCTTAATGTTTATCCTGGCCAGTGAGGAACTAATATCCATTTTGGAAAACCTTGGTAATAACAAATCTAGTCCATAATAGGAGCTCAATGATAATGCACTTAAATGCTCAATACAGTGATATAGAAAAGTATTTATATTATCCTTATGCTGAAAAAAATGATCTCTGCAATTTTATATTAGCTAGATTTGAACAGCAAGGGTACTACAAAATACTGAAGTGCTTCTGTTATTTTTGTTAAACCAGTATTATGTACAAAATAATTTTCTTCAAACAACGATTTCTTAAAAAAAAATCTGCTTTTTGCTCAATTAATTCCAAGGTAAGACCCCAAATAATTTTGAATATGCTTATTGTAATAGGTGAGGTGAGACAAGAAGATGTAAGGAAAGGTAGAATGTTAATATTCATTTATAACAAACCAGTTATATAAACCAATTCAGGGGAAGATGAATTGACGTGTTCTATTTCCATTTTTTTGTTCTCTACTTGAGTTTGATTTTATATGAGTAGAGGGAAGAGAAATTTCAGTTTGTTATGCATTGACCTTAAATTATTATTTTAAGCCATATATGATTATGATAATAATCTACTGTATATCTCCAGGCTTTTATAAACTATAAAATGCTCATGAAAAAATGTTCTGTGTTGATTTTCTTACAGTAAATCTTTGATTTAGATCACATTCAATTTTTTTGTAATACAAAGCCTCTGTTTTAACTTCACTTTATCCTTTAGAAAAAATGTAAACTTGAGCACTAAATCATGGCCAAAAGCTATGTAAATTATGATGCAGTGTAGCACAGACATTTTGCTGCTATGTTATACATTTTTCCTACCTTTCCTACTTCAATATGAAAAATAATAAAAGTTTTGATTATCTTATAACTTTAAGGGGTAAAAGTAGTATGAGTTTATATTTCCAATCATACAGAAGACTTGCTAATAGCAGGCAGGTAGTTTTATTAACAATTAATTTATTGAATTTTATCTTCTAATCTCAGTTAATTTTTTTGCAGATGTGCAGATATGTTCTATTAAGTTAGCAGGCATAACACTCTGAAACAAGAGAAAAATCTGTCTGCTTTCTAACAGGTGGCTGCTTAACTTATTTAAAAGAATCTTTACAAGTTTATAAAATGAATTTTGGTGTTCTGTTGTCCTTAATATGAAATAATCTATTTACCATAGTAATAAAGTGAACTAATCCATAATAAAGCAAAATAAAAAGCATTTGGCATATGCAGTGAGCAAGGAGTTACAGACAAAAACTGGATGCAGTACTCTAGGTGTGGTCTTACTAAGGCTTTATAGAGTGGTATAATTATATCACTTGATCTTGATTGTATTCCCTCTGTTAATGCAACATAGGGTTGCATTAGCTTTTTTGGCTGCTGCTGCACACTGCTGGTTCATATTTAGCTGGTTGTCCAGTTTAGGAATGAGTCTGAAAATCTACCAAAAAAGAAACCGAGTTTGAATTCCTTGTATGTCTTCTTGGAACATTTAGCAATGGATGAATATTTAGAAATACAAATTTAATTTGTTCTTATTTTATTCATTCACAAGTATATTTTAGTACTTTGAAAAAAAAAATGTCACGGGAACTGCAGGTAGTTGTCCAAGTATAAGGTTGCATATATGTTGTTAGGCATAGAATATATAAGTGATGGAAAATGTTTAATTGCTGTACTGCTTTGTCTGGATCTGTTGAATTGGGAATAAGACATAGCACTTAATTCTGTTCCAAGGGCTTGCAAAATTCTTGCGAGTCAAATCAGCTATACTACTGAATATAGGTCTAGAATGAATAAATATTTAATCTATTTCCTTAACATTTACAGCAGAAGTTCAATTATTCATAACTGTAATATAAAAAGAAAGTTTTTCAAATCAACAGTTCTGGATGTTTCTACATTGTGAAAGGCTTTGTTCATTTTACATAGGCAGTCAAAATTTTAAAACCAAGGGATTTTAAAAATCCCTTGATATGGTAACCAAGGGATCATGGTTTTAAAAGCCCTTTTATATAAAATATAGTTCCTCTTCATATTTCATGTTAATATATCAAAGGAAAAGATACTAATCTGGCTGTTCCCCCTTTTATTAGTTTCTTATATATTGCATGATTTTCAGTTTCTGAAGTTTGCTAGGGCAGGGGTTGAAAATCTTTTGGACCTCAGGGACCACCAAATTCCTAATTTTAAATCATATAAAGATGTATTCTTTTCTTATCATATCTACAAAATGATTGTAGGATAGTTTGAGATGACAATATGAACTGTCATAAAACAAATTAAGTAAAATATGGATTATTTCATAAAACATGAATAAATAAAAGTATTTTCAAATGATTGATTAACAGTGATATTAATGTATTTAATATTTGATTGAAAATATGAGAATATATACAATGTAACCTTAATTGAAGACTATGAAATGGAAGTACAAAACAATCTGTAAACCAACCGACACACTGTATGTATATATATGGAAGATGGCTTGATATTTTTATGTTTTGTTTCTCTATGTTTGTCTTAAAAACCAATAAAAATTTTTTAAAAAGTGTAGGTATCTAAAGTCATAAAAGCATAAAGAGAATATTGAATAAAATACATTAAGGATAAGCAACACTCCCACTCCCTCCCTACTGGGAACAGGAAAAAAGATGTAAGGAAAAAAATTATAAAGAAGGCTTAAAATAAGTTTCACAGGAGTAGAAAATGTTTAATACTCTTAAATATGCTAATAATTTTTGGAGTAATTACAAAATTCATTTGGCAAGCATAAATAAAGAACTGGTACAGGTTTTAACCAAAGCATGCCAGTAAATCAGAATGACAGAATAGCCAGTATCAATAGCACTTAGACATAGACACTACTTCACAGTGATATACAATCCTCTGTAAGCACTTTACAGAGTCAGCATATTGGTCCCAACAATCTGAGTTCTCATTTTACCCACCTTAGAAGGATGGAACCCTGAGTCAATCTTGAGCTTGGTGATTCAACTGTGAGCCTCTCTAACAAACAATTTGGTTTCAGAAAAAAAAAATCCTGTAATCTGCAACTCCTATACTGCAAAAACATGTGGACTACACAACTCAATCAGGGCAAAACAATAGATGCTATTTACACAGACTTCTGTAAAGCCTTTGATTCAGTGATATATGACAAACTACTTTTAAAACTAAAATCTTATGGTATCTCCAGACACCTGTATAACTGGATATCTGCATTTCTGTCAAATAGGCAACAAATGGTCAAAATAGAAAGCACCATATCAAATCCCCTACCTGTCAACAGTGATGTCCCCAAGGCAGCATTAAAGGCCCAACTCTCTTTATCATATTAAAAGTAACTGCATTCTTTTTGCTGATGATGTAAAACTATTCAACATTACCGACAATACTGCTACCTTCAAAAAGATTTCGACTATATGTCAGAATGGTTAAACAAGTGGCAACTTCAAATCTCAACAAACAAATGTTCTGTCTTACATATTGGCAAAAAAAACAGAAAATAAAATACAAGCTGAATGATCACGACCTTGTAGATGACCCTCACTTTGTCAAGGACCTTGGAATACTCATCTCTAATGATCTAAGTTCTAGAGCCCACTATAACTACATAGCCAAAAAGACATTAAGAATTGTTAACCTAATCCTACATAGCTTTTTCTCCAGTAATATTGTACTACTAACTAGAGCATATAAAACATTTGCGAGACCAGTTCTCAAATATAGCTCATCTATCTGGAACCCATATTCCTTATCAGATATTAATACAGTCAAGAAAGTCTAGAGATATTTCACAAGAAGAATTCTTCACTTCTCTACTCATTGCAGAATACCTTATGCCACCAGTCCTGAAATGTTAGGCTTACCCAAAGCTATACCACCTTCGGTCCAACCTAAGTATAGTACATAAAATTATCTATTGCAATGTCCTACCCATCAATGATTACTTCAGCCTCAGTCACAATACTACAAGAGCACACAATTGATGCAAACTCAAAGTAAACTGCACCAAACTCAATTGCAGGAAATACGACTTCAGCAATAGAGTGGTCAATGTCTGGAATACACTACCTAACTCTGTGGTTTTGTCCTCAAACCCCCAAAAATTTAACCTTAGACTGTCTACTGTTGACCTCACCCCATTTCTAAGAGGTTTGTAAGAGGTGTGCATAAGCATATCAACGTGCCTACCGTCCCTGTCCTAATTTTCCTTTTTATTCATATCCATTTCATATAATCATGTTTATACTTACATATGATATCTAATACATGCTTGACAAATAAATAAATAAAAATAAGGATTCAAAGTTCCAAATTGCAGGTAGCTCACAATCAGTAGAAGTAGACTTACTGCATTCTAACCATTGCAACCTCACGGCTCTTCCAATAGATTGGAAGAGATCAATCTATCATAGCAAGGACATAACATAGCATATGTACCATCATGCAATAATGATATATGCCCGTGATGCTGAACTTATGGCATGCATGTCAGATGTGGCATGCAGAACCATGTCTCCAGGCTTTCAAGCTGTCACCCATTGCTCTTCCAGGTTCCAGCTGTCACTCATTGCTCTTCTGGGTTCCAGGTGGTCTTCACGTGCACAGGAGCACTGGAAACCGGAAGAGCAGCTGTGTGCATATTCTGGTGCACGAATGCACATTGGGTGGCTGCTCTTTTGGTTTTTGGCACATCCACTTGTGCATTTCCATTTTGGCACTCAGTGATGAAAATGTTCACCAACACTAGTGTAGACTAATACAATAACCCAATAGGGTGGTAAAGAAGGATTTAAAAAGATTCAGATGTCTATACCCATGATGGAGAACCTATAGCACATGTGTCACAGGTGGCAAACAGAGCCCTTTCTGCTAGCATGTGAGCTGTCACCCCAGCTCAGTTCCACATCACATGTGCACACACTTCCCTGCAGCCTCCTGGGAGCAAAAATGGGCCATGGGGGAGCACACCCACCCCTCGCATGCTGTTTCTGCTCTCTGGAGGCTGCAGGGAGCCCTACTAGGCCCAAAACAGGGTGTGGAGGGTCACATGCATGTGCAGGGGGGGAGGAATTGCAGGGGGTCGCCCACACATGCATAGGGTGAGCAGGGGGTTGAGGTAGATGTGCAGGGGGCAGGGTGAGCAGAAGGGGGTCACATCACGCATATTGCATTATGAGTGCAGGCATTCAGACTTTCGCATGCACACACACATGCACTTTCAGCACACAACAACAAAAAGGTTATCCACCACTGGTCTCTACTTACAAAATCAAACAAGTTTTTCCTATGGTACTCTATAGAAGCAAACACCAGATTTTCAGAAAGCAGAAATTTTTCTTTTAAACTTTGGTGTTGGAGAAGACTGTTGAGAATACTAGGATATCTAGAAAACCTAACATATAGATCCTACAAAAATAACAACAATACCATTTAGAGTTTTCAGCCAAGGGAAATATAGATGGATTCAAATTACAATATTTTGGACATATCGTATAAAGACCCAGCTCAAGATGCAAAGCTATCTTGAGAAATCTATAATGCTGGGAAATGTGGAAGAAAAAGGATGAATAGCAGCAAGGTGAATGGACTCAATTATACAAAAAATTCACCTAATGCCTGGATTCAGATAGGAATATACATGATTTAGGTATCAAACATTTTAGTTTGACTCATATTTTGTGAACCCAGTCATTATAGATTATAAATCATAGTTTATTGCTTAGAGTATTTTTTTTACCTCAGCTCATTATGAATAGTCAATAAACTGTATTTAAACTGTTTTATCTTTCTATGGTAACTTAACCAATAATAATATTGGTTGATAACAATTTGTTATTGTTAATAACATTGTTAATAACAATGAGGAAAAATTACTTTGATCCTTTATGGCCCTCATGGGAGAAAGAAAAGAGGGAACCAATCAGTCCAAGAAGAAATAAGACAGGAATCTTGAAAGAAAATAAAATGTTTTCTTCTTGTCACAAGAAAATGAATTGTGCTTAAAAAGTAAAGCAAAGTATATGCAGTATATGCATGGAGCACATGGAGAGATAAATGACACAAAATGTGTCACAACATAAATCTGGCAACTTACTTGCATTCCAAAGTTAAAGACCTAACTTTGCATCTCAGTATCATGCCGTCACATGCATTTTTACTAACAGAAATGTGGATCAAATACATATACTGTACAAATAGCATAGACAATTATATAAAACTCATTTGTTTTCCCATTAAGTATGTTCCGTACTTGAAATGTTTTGCAAATGTTTAGTGGAATATTTGTATAAAAATGCAAAATAAAATTCACTATTAGATATTACTATCAACTTTTAATATTTTACCAGACCCATTTTTTCCAACCTTAGGCAATATTTCCTTGTATTGGTTAGATAATTATATAATAAGCAGCTAAAACTCATTGTAATACATGGATATAATATAAGATATGAGCAATAAGATGTAAGATATAAGAAATAGAACAATCTGGACAATATCTTGTCGTTCAATTAATCAAAATTTATCAGGAATATGCATGCATATGTATGCATGTATGTATTGTGTATGAACAATAACAGATTCCAATATTTTATTTTAGAACCAGAAATTATTCCAGAAAAAGAATAAGATAAAATAGCAGGGACTCAGAAGTAAATAGAGATATTCACCCTGGACAGGGCTATTGAACATATAAATAGGTTTGAAATGAACTGGGATTGAAATTAAACTTATTATATGGGCATTGTATTGAATATACACATGAACAAAGAATTTTCAATTGAGAAAGAAAAGGAAAATTAGAGCAGAAAAACAGATATCAAGGTATTTGTACCATCTGCACAAAATGGCTCTGCTGTACCCTTAGTAGAAAGCAAAAGCATTTTGAAAATCATTAGTAGAAAATAACATTATTATCATTGCAAAGGTCATGTTCTCCAGGTATAGAGAACTGCGGCAGCCATCATGAACTATTATACTTAAGGAATTTCCATTTTAATGAATATTAGAGTATTGTGCAGATCAAGTTGCACAGAAGTATGCTTATAAACCTAGCAACCCATTTTTCTACTTATAAAAGCCAGATATAAAAGATAATATAAAATAAATATGTGCTACAGTTTTCTAAAATTAATATGGTTAAATTAATTAAATTTCAAAGCTTCAAACTTATAAACCAGTGATGACTAACCTTTTTGACACCAAATGCCCAAAGCATACCTGCACATCCCACAAATGCACCCTTTTGCCACGAATGCATGCATTTCTCCATGCCTTCTGTGCATGCATATATGACCCACATGCATGTGCCCGGCCTTCGTATGCCTGTGCAACCCCTGTGTGTGTGCCCCATCCTTGTGTGCATGCGCGCATGGCTCCCACGTGTGTGCCCTACTCCCATACCTGTGTGTGTGACCCCTATGTGTGCACCCACCCCATGCGCACACAACTCCCGCGCATGCCCTACCACTTGCACATGCGCAACAGAAACCCAAAGACTAGCAGGCCAGAAAGAAGCATGTGTGTGCTCATGCATGGCAGAGCTGAGGTGAGATGATGGCTTGTGTGCCCAGATAGATGGCTCTGCATGATTATAGGCAATAGATAAGAAAATCCCTCCTCCCTGTGTGTGTGTGTTGTGTGTGCTGTGTGTGTTGATTGTTTTGTTCAATGCCCAGAACCCAAACAAGCTGTGTAATATTTTGCTTTTTCTCATTTGCTAAATTATAATGTATGCTAAGAGCAGATAATTTTTATTCTTGGTTTTAAATGCATTGCATATACACATATGTATCCAAAAGATACATACCTGCCATTGTAAAATTTCTAATTATCAAACAATTAGAACAACCAGACTTAATATCTGATCAAGAACTATCCCAAATATTCAGCTGTTTCAACTTTAAACTAAAGATCAAGCTCTCTTATGCAATGACCTTGAATATGACAATGCTCATATTTTAAAAAAGCAACTTGCATTCAGCATTCATTGTTTTTCATAATGCTACTTTGTAAGCACAGTTAATATTGCAAGTTTGCAGGGTAAGTGTATTTATCATTTTTCAAACAGAATACTATTACACATTTTAAAAATTCAGTGAATATTTTTCAAGGTGACTTAAAAACTGCTGGTCCTGTTTTTGCTTCAGTTCCTTGAAACAATTCAAAAAGAACATTTCATAAAAGCCCATGTCACACTGAACCAACGGATGCAAAGAGGATGTAAAACAGACAAAAAAGCTTGCCATCCATTGGAAAA
>BHFT01052467.1:0-59638 GCA_004320025.1 Laticauda laticaudata
ACTGTCCTTAGCAAGACAAACAACCTTTGCAAATTGGATTTGGCCCAAGTTTGCTGTGATTTTGTTTTCAGAAAGAGAAAAAGGAGGACGAAGAAAAAATGATAATATTAAAAGCATGATAAAACCATGTAAAGATAATAGCATCATTCATATTTTTAACAACAAATAAATAAACATTGAGCAGAGAGGGGTATATTTATTATTAAATATTTTATAAATTTTCTCCCACTGTTTTAATATTAACTTGTTGCAAATGGGTATTTAG
Organism: Laticauda laticaudata; assembly: GCA_004320025.1. Taxonomy (NCBI): domain Eukaryota; kingdom Metazoa; phylum Chordata; class Lepidosauria; order Squamata; family Elapidae; genus Laticauda; species Laticauda laticaudata. The sequence goes on from BHFT01052467.1 coordinate 266, forward strand.
GCTGTCGATCCAAGTTCCTTTTCAATTAAAGCTCTACAACAAAATGTACTTGATGGGAATTCTTTTGTTAAAAACAAAAGATATAGTAGAAATATGATATTCCCATGATGTATTTGTTAAGCCTGTTTTCATTAGCCTTTTCTGTAGCAACCTTCTTTATTGCGGTTGCATCAACTATTCTCCAAATCATTGCCCTTCCCACTGTACTAAATTTATTTATCTTAAAAATTGACAACAACTCTCCCTTCCGTTTGGGTTTCTTCAGCCGACAGACCAAAAATCTGTGATCCATGCACGGTTTCAATCTGTGCTCGCCACTGGAGTGGCTCTGATCCTTTGGATTCAAGGGCTGAAGCCATCACGAAGAAGGTGGTGAAGAGGGGGGAGATTGCTAGCCAAGTGGAGGGACCACATCTCTCCTCCTTGGCTGGCCTAAACTCCCCTTCCTGATGGCGTTGCAGCAGTGGTCAGAAATGGTCACCTCAAAGAAGAACCCGACTAGATAAAGATGTGCAGAAGGAAGACAAAGAGGAAAAGCAGGACCGATTGGCTAAACAACAGAGAACATCTAAGCAAGGTACCCTGAATCTAAATATCTAGAGTATTACTTCTGAAGGAGACTTTAATCGGTGAAGGAAAAGGAAAGGAGATTAAACCCCCTTTTTTAATCTTTATATTTGACAATTACAAATGATATGGAAGAAATCTATATTATTACTTTGACACTAATAGGCAACTTTAAGCTGAAATTTAATTGTCAAAAAGTGTTCGGGCTTCGTAAAACAACTCTCTTGACAGCATTGGAAGATTAAAGGCCTTGAAGGAGATGAAACAAAAACAAACATTTCCTACCAGATGAGTCTGCACGCTGGACTAGTTTAGACTGATGAGGGGGAATACAAAACACTTCATTACATACCCACAATCAGCCAATGCACATTAACAAAGAGAAACATCATACTAATAAAATTTCATAAAGACAGCTTTTGGCAGGGTGGGTTAATAAATCACAGAGAGAGCAACTGCAGGAATGGGAGGAATAAGGGTAGTTGGGAATCGTGGCTTAGTTAGTATGCCGATGTAGACCATAGAATTATAATGTTAATAGGGTAATTGGGACACAAGTGCAAGAGCGGAGACAGACAGCGATTAGGTGGTGGAGTGAAGGGATGAATTTACACTGAAAGATGATTGATTTTCAGTGCTTAAACCTTGTTCAGTTTAACTGTGCTTGCCGGTACAGTACTAGCAACAATAAAAAAGAAAAAAGAATACAAAACCTATACGTTGCAGTTTCTTACCTAGGATTCAAAGAATCACGGCTAAGTAGAAGTAGCACTCACTTGTTATTGCTTAAACTGCTATTGGACTTCGTGGAGATGGCTGAGGGGTTGGGAGCCCAGATTGCAACTGCCAGAAACGAATGGCGAGGTTGATTGGATGATTGAAAGAGAGGAAAAAGGAAACCAGAGGAGGAAAAGGCTTCTGGGTCCTCCATCCCAAGCTCTCACGCTTCACGCTCTCCCCGTAAGGCATAAGAGCCAGAAAAGTCTGCACATTTGAGTGAGCACGCTGAAATGGCAGAAGAAAGTGTAGAGGATAGAAGAAAAGACAACAGAATACTTAATGGAAGGGATGTGCGCTAATGGAGGACTGCCAGGATAGAAGAGAGGATTGGCCACGGGACCGTGATGGAATGCTCCAAGTGTGATACTACAATTACGTCTCCATAAATTTGCAATTGGAGCATTCCATCATCGGTCGCCTTGGCCATTCTTCCTCACCCTGCCAGTCCTCCATTGCCACATCCCTTCCATAAAGTATTCTGTTGTCTTTGTCCAATCCTCTACACTTTCTTCTGCCATTTCAGGTGGCTCACTCAAATGCTGCCAGACCTTTCTTGGTCTTTAGCCCTTACCCACAGGCTAGCTAATGTTAGGGGATGGAGGACCCCAGAGCCTTTTTCCTCCTCTGTTTCCTTTTTCCTCTCTTCCAACATCCCACATCAACACTCCTCCATTGTTTCTGCCCATTGCAAACTCTGGCTCCAACCCCTCAGCATCTCACGAAAGTCCAATATAAGCAGTTTCAATAAAACAAAGTGTAGAAGAGTGCTAACCTTCTCGTTAGCCATTGGGATTCTGTGGGAAAGTCCTAGATAAGAAACTGGCGAAAACAGATAGTGTTCTGTGTATCTTGGTTTCTTCTGGTGATGTTGCTAGTACAGTAGACCGGCAGAGCCACGAGTTAATATACCTGTAGAACTAATTTTTCTATTTTCATCTATTCTGAAATCAATCATGCTTTTTTTCGTATTTTGGCATGTATCAATCTCCTTCTCATCTCCACCCACCCTAATCGCTGGTCTGGATATCGCATCATGGCACTGTGTCCCAAGTACCCGTATTTAACGGATTATAATTTACTATTGGTCTGACCGATCGTCATAAACTAACTAAGCCACGATTCCCAACTACCCCTTTATTCCTCCCATTCCTGCAGTTGCTCTCTCTTGATTTATTAACCCACCCTGCCAAAAGCTGTCTTTATGGAATTTATTAGTATGATGTTCCTCTTTGTTAATGCTGCATTGCTGATTGTGGGTATGTAATGAAGTGTTTGTATTCCCCCCTCATCAGTCTAAACTAGTCAGCGTGCAGACGTCATCTGGTAGGAATGTTTGTTTTTGTTTCATCTCCTTCAAGCCTTTAATCTTCCAATGCTGTCAAGAGAGTTGTTTTACGAAGCCCGACACCTTTTGACAATTAAATTTCAGCTTAAAGTTGCCTATTAGTGTCAAAGTAAATTAATATAGATTTCTTCCCATATCATTTGTAATTGTCAATATAAAGATTAAAAAAAGGGGGTTTAATCTCCTTTTCCTTTTCCTTCACCGATTAAAAGTCTCCTTTCAGAAGTATACCTCTAGATACTTTTAGATTCAGGGTACCTTGCTTAGATGTTCTCTGTTGTTTAGCCCAATCGGTCCTGCTTTCCTCTTTGTCTTCCTTCTGCACAATCTTATCTAGTCGGGTTCTTCTTTGAGGTGACCATTTCTGACCACTGCTGCAACCGCCATCAGGAAGGGGAGTTTAGGCCAGCCAAGGAGGAGAGATGTGGCTTCCCTCCACTTGGCTAGCAATCTCCCCCCTCTTCACCACTTCTTCGTGATGGCTTCAGCCTTGAATCCAAAGGATCAGAGCACTCCAGTGGCGAGCACAGATTGAAACCGTGCATGATCACAGATTTTGGTCTGTCGCTGAAGAAACCCAAACCGGAAGGGAGAGTTGTGTCAAGTTTTAAGATAAATAAATTTAGTAGTGGGAAGGGCAATGATTTGGAGCAATAGTTGAATGCAAACCGAATAAAAGAAGGTTGCTACAGAAAAGGCTAATGAAAACAGGCTTAACAAATACATCATGGGAATAATATTTCTACTATATTCTTTTGTTTTTAACAAAAGAATTCCATCAGTCAAATTTTGTTGTAGAGCTTTAATTGAAAAGGAACTTGGATCTGACAGCCTAAATACCCATTTGCAACAAGTTATATTAAAACAGTGGGAGAAAATTTATAAAATATTTAATAATAAATATACCCTCTCTGCTCAATGTTTATTTATTTGTTGTTAAAAATATGAATGATGCTATTATTCTTTACATGGTTAATATTATGCTTTAATATTATCATTTTTCTTCTCCTCCTTTTTCTCTTTCTGAAAACAAAAATCACAGCAAACTATGGGCCAAATCCAATTTGCAAAGGTTGTTTGTCTTGCTCAAAAGACAATGGATGCATCAGATGTCAACATAAGTTGTTCTTCTTTCTACGAAGAGAGGGAATGAGACAACATGGGGAATGCTTGAATTCCTGCCCATTGGGGTATTATGGTCTTCGAGCCCCAGACATGAACAGATGTTCAAGTAAGTTTTCGCTACTTAATGTTTTGAAGTCTAAAATTCACTCACTTATGACTTCATTCTGAAAATGATTGCGTACGTAAAACTGAAATTCATAAATTATTACAACAGTAAAGTGCATCTAATTCAAATACAAAGAAAATGTCCATAAGATTTCAGCCAAATACCCCACAAGTGTTTGGCATTTCTCTAACTATATATTTTTAAATATCTTGTTGTAACTATTAATACTTGAAAGTTTGCTGGATTGTGTCAGTAAAATATCCATGAAATCTCTCTGACTTTAATCTCTCTGGATTCAATTTAGACTTAAATAGGAATTTAAGACAATTTTATATTTGTGAAAATGCAGGACGATACCTATGGTATATGCCAAAGGAAGCTTCGGTAATCTTTAATATCTGGTTTTTTTTCACTCTCTACTAATTATAGAATGTTTCATTTTTTAAAAAAGAAAATATTCTTCTTCAAGTTGTGTTACTATTTGTCTCTGTTGCTAAAATTCTTAGTTGCATTTTTTTCTCCTTTTCCTTACATTATGTTTTTGTTTGCTTTTTAATCAGTTTCTTTCTTCCTTCAAACTTCTGTTGGGGCTAAACCTATCAAGGATGGAAAAAAGTCAACAAAGCTTATCCCAATTTTGCTTTAATTAAAATTATAAAACCATCTTGTATTTCTTCTGTTGTATGACTTTAGACATTGTAACATAGAACAATATTTCTAATATTTACATTTATGAGAATTTGAGTCTAATTAAAGGATTTCCCTGGGTTTTGATTTAGATGTTTGATACATGTGGTTGAATCAGTGAGGTGGAGTGGAAAACTTTCCACTGTTTAATTTTTCTTCTTTTTGTACATTCATTAGTAATAATAAAAAAATGCAAATTTGCAAATATAATATTCGGTATACTAGACATTTTTAAAATTAGCCCTTTTTCAGTTTTCATTCTTAATGACTATATGAATGAAACCATTAATTTCTAAGCAAGATAAGGGAATGAACAGGTCAAATATTTAAATTTTAAAATTGTTCTTCAGAAATGATGAGGGACTTTTTTGGTTTGTTTTATGATTATAGAAGACTGAATTTTTATTAGTGTATTTGCTTAAAGAATATAGCAGGGTTGTCAAACTCGATTTCATTGAGAGCTGCATTAGGGTTGTGTTTGACCTCGGGGGCCTGGGATGGGTGTGGCCGGAATGGGCGTGGCCAGCTTGACATCAATCCTGTTGGGGGCACCATTTTTTATTTATCATCTACTTACCTACCTATCCATCCATCTGTCTCCTATCATCTATCTATTGTATATTGTCTATTATCTTCCTCTATCATATATCATTGATAATTGTGTATATGCAACTGCATAGTATTTAGAATGAGAGTGTCAAACTCATGTCATCACAGCAGCATCAAGTGATGTATTGTGACTTCCCCCCCCTTTCCTAAATCGGGAGGGGGCATGGCCCGCAGGCCTTGAGTTTGACAGCCCTGATTTAGAGTATCAAGGCATCTGGGAAGGAATCCCAAGCCATACTTTACCTCCATAGAAGGTTTAGCTGACAAATCGCTTTCCAACCTCAATTCCTGGAGACTTAAATGGGCATATCCATTTAGTTTTGCATATATTGAAATAGTTTATTATTGCATTCTGGAATAACTTCTGACTTACCAATCTACTGTATAATCATGATTTTCAAAATACCTCCATGATAGTATTAATCAGTTTAACTTTCTAACTGAGGGTGGCAAGATATTGCCTAGATGATCTTAAGACTGGAGCTAAACTGGAGTAAAAAAATGCTTGAACTGGTATTTTCTTTTTTTCTTTTTTCTTTCCTTTTTCTCCCAATGATCAGCTGTTCCAATGATCAGCTGTGCCGGGATTCCTCTCGCTGTCTTACTGTTTCACACAGGAGGCTTCCCTGATGCCCAGGAGGCAAAAAGGGATTTATGGTGGTTGCTTCCTTGAGGCCCAGGAGAAAAAAAGGAGGGCACATGGGGGGATGTGCATTTTCCATTTTTTGCCTCCTGGGCCTCAGGGAAGCCTTCAGGAAGCAAAAACAGGCTCCCAGGATGCTTTCCTGAGGCCCAGGATGCAAAAAAAGGAGTGGGAGGGGGTACTGCAAAAAAAGAAGAAGCCATGCCCACCCAGTCACATGACCATGCCCACCTAGCTATGCACACTTAGCCAGTGGTAAAAAATATTTGCCACTGAACCAGTGGTAAAAACATTTGCCCTGCAGATGCTATTACATATAATAGTATTAGGTCATTCATTCTTTCTCACCTGGATCTACCTCACAAGAGTTTTTTCCTATGAAAAAAATGGATGTGCCAGGGCTATATACATCATCTTTAGATTAGAAAGTGTTTTTTTTCCTTGAATAAATAATAGGGTCATGGCAATTGGTTAAAGAATATGTCTAGTTGGAGTGTAAATCTCCTTTGTTTACATTCTGCGATAATCAGGGTCCCTGATCATGTACAATTGCTCACATCTCTAAAAGTGGAGAGTTCTGTATTTAAACTAATCAATGATTCCGAGATATAGGTATGCTTATATACATTATTGGAATGTACATGCAAAGTACAACATTAGAGACTGTTTTTGTTTTTAAAAAATCAATCAATTACTGGCAATAGCAACTTTAAGAATTGGCTATTTACTTCTGGCATGAGCTAAATTAAAAAGCATTTGTTCTGGCTTATATTATTACTGATAGTTGAAGCCAGCCAGAATATCTCGAGAATTATTTTTTGCATCATTTCCATTGTCCATGCTTTCTACATGGAATCTAATGAATACAATAAAGCATTTTCCATTGCATTAAAATTGTATCTTATGAAAGCCTTTCCTAGGCATGAGCTTTTATTTTTAAATACAAATTTAAAAGCATATAACAAAACTGAGAAATGCCACATTATAGTGCAGTATGACCATAAATTAATTTCAAGAAAGTTAAAGTCTAAGAGCTTAGGTTTGCTAACTCCTGGGTAAATTGGGCAGATTGTCAAATCGTAGTGACAAATATGTAGTTGTATGAATATCTTGGTTGGAACATTACTCATGGTATTATAATGTCAAATGTTTGGATTATTTTGAATGAAATTCCTTAAACACTGAAACAAGTCACTGAAACAAGTTTATCCATTTAATAAATGTGTTCTGCAGTCCTACCTCTGTCTACATGGAAATATGTCTCATTAAACTTAAAAGTATTAGACCTTTGTTACCATTACATATGATTGCACTAACAAATTATGGTCAAGTTTTTATGCAGTAGCCTCCTATCAATAAATCATGTTTATTCACAAACCAAATAATTATGTCTATGCCTATATGCTCTTTGTTCAGTCTTCCTTCCATAACTGTCTGAAATCTTCACTGATGACATTGGTTTATGGAAAAATTGGAAAACCTCATTTTAAACCCTATTTCCTAATCAACATGCAAAATCAATTTTGATAACATTCATCTACACATTTACTGCTATTCTTTTGCATATACACAACTTATTAGTGTCCATATGTACAAATTAATCAGGAAGAAAAAAGAACACACACACACAAACTGTAAGAAGGAAAGAGATGAATAATGGATGGATTATGTGCCTACTTCCTGAAAAAGCTTGTCGCTGCTCTAGCTGAACGTCTATGCACAATCTATGAGATATTCTTCAGAATGAGTTCCTTGCCCAACTTATGGTCATTAGCCTTAGTCATACCTATTTTTAAAAATGGAGACCCTAGTCTAGTAAAAAATTACAGACCAATCTCTTTATGCTGCATCACCTATAAAGTCATGGAATCAATTATTAACAAATCCATCACTCTCCACTTAGAAACAGCCTGCTTTCTAACAAGCAGTTTGGTTTCAGGAAAAAGTTGTCCTGTAATCTGCAACTATTACACTGCAGAAACATTTGGACCACACATCTTCACCAGGATAAAACAATAGATGCAATCTACATAGACTTCTGCAAAGCCTTTGATTCAGTAGTACATGACAAACTACTGTTGAAACTAAGTTTTTATGGCATTTCCAGATTCCTGCACAAGTGGACAGCTGCATTCCTGTCAAACGTGCAACAAAGGGAGGGCCCTATCAAATACAGCACCAGTTAACAGTGGTGTCCCCCAAGGCAGTGTTTTAAGACCCACACTCTTTCTGCTTTACATCAATGTCCTACGCGATCATATTAAAAGCAGCTGCATCCTCTTTGCTGATGATGTAAAATTATTTAACATCACTGACAATGCTGCTGTCCTGCAAAGAAACCTTGACTATGTGTCAGTATGGTCACGTAATTGGCAACTCCAAATTTCAACTAATAAATCTCTGTCCTACACATTGGCAATAAAAATCAGAACACCAAATACAAGTTGGGTGGAAATGATCTCTTAGGCAACCCTCACTCTGTCAAGGACCTAGGAATACTCATTTCAAATGATCTAAGCCCCAGAGCTCACGATAACAGCATTGCCAAAAAGGCTTTAAGAGTTGTTAACCTTATTTTATGAAACTTCTTCTCCGGTAACATTGAATTGCTAACTAGGGCATACAGAACCTTTGCCAGACCAATTTTTGAATATAGCTCGTCTGCCTGGAACCCACACTGTATATTGGACATTCACATGATTGAGCTGGTTCAGAGGTATTTCTCGAGAAGAGTACTCTACTCCTCTACTCACGATAATATTCCCGATGCCTCCAGGCTTGAAATTTTGGGCTTGGACAATCTGGAACTGCACCGCCTGCAGTCCGATCTAAGCATAGTTCACAAAATTGTTTGCGATAAATCTTGCCCATCAATGACTTCTTTAGCTTCAATCACAATAATATATGGACAAACAACCAATACAAACTCAAGGTAAACCATTCCAAACTCGATTGCAGAAAATATGACTTCAGCAACAGAGTGGTCAACAGCTGGAACACCTACCCGACTTCATTGTTACAGCCTCAAACCCTCACAGCTTCAACCTCAAACTTTCTACCGTGGACTTCACTCCATTCTTAAAAGATCCTTAAAGGGGCGTGCATAAGTGCACTAGCGTGCCTGCTGCCCTTGTCTTACTGTTCCCATTTATCTGTATTTACTTTCTTTGTTCATGTTTATGTTCATACAGTACCTATACTTGTTGTCTTGTACATGTTTGACAAACAAACAAATAAATGTAAGAAGGAAAGAAAAAGTAAAAGAAAAACGATCAAAACCTTATATTCATTTTTTTTTCTGTTTTATGCATACAAATCTCCACAAGAGGTTTCCAGTTAGCAATAAATATAGATACTATCTTTTCTCTAATCAGATAAGCCTGCTTGGTCATCCCAAAAAGTTCTATCATTTTCACCAAACATTTATCCATTGTAGTTATTGCCAATTTTTTCCATCTTTGTGCATGTAATAATCTCACTGCTCTATTTATATACAAAAACAAATTTCCATGGCTTTTCCCCAACTGTTTGTCCATCAACCTCAAGAGGAAGTCTTTGGTTTTAATTACATATTAATCTTTAAAATCTTCTAAATCAATGTTTGCATTTTCATCCAAAGTTGTTTAGCTCCACAAATCATGATAAAATAACTCTTTTTGTTTACATTTCTAATATCAGTTTGAAGTACCTTTATACATTCTAGACAATTTCTGCGGTGCTATATATCAATGGTACAACATTTGATAAACGTTTTCTTTAAGATGATAACAGTTCAAATTTAAATCCTTTCAGCCACATGTTTTCCCCTTGTTCAATCTCTATGTTTGTAACCACAGTTTGTAACCACTTTATCAAACATTCTTTCACTTGTTTTTCTGTTTCATTTTTCAGTAAAAGTTTATACATTTCAGTAATCACATGTTCATCATTTGTACACAATTCTACTTCAAACTTAGTCTTACCACGTTCAATACCATAAACTCTTTTGTTTATTTTAATTCTTTCTGGTAACTGTAAATAAGAAAACCATTGGTAACTATATCCTTCTGCCACCAATTGTTCTCTTGATTTTATTTTGTATTCCTCTTGGCAAAATTCTAGTATAATGTGATATTTTAGTTATTTGTGTTTGTGTATTATTTGTTGTCTATAAATTTCCCCTTGTGATGAGGGCCATAAATCTACATTGTTGCTCAGGGATAAATTTTTGCAAACTATTTTCAACCTATCAGATAAAATGGTTGTAATCCTCAGTAAATTTTGTTTCTTTAAATGTTCATTTTATTTCTTCAGAGAAATATCTTGTCCTTTGGACAAATTGGAATAATATTTCTGAAATGCTTTTTTGCATAGCCACATTATCCATTAGTACACCATCTCTATATTGTAGTTTCAATAACATTTCCTTTTTGTAGGAACTTACTGTGTATTCACCTATATTTAAGAGCAAGTTGCCTGATCCATATTGTGACAACTGCATGCAGGAAAGGGTTAACTCTTCTTCCCAACCCCTTTGTTCATAAATGTCTGCATATATTCTGCATATGGATGATTTTAAAATATCTATTGATGTTAATGAGTTTTTAAAAAAACCAACCATGCATCCATGCGAGGTGTGCATGTAATGTTTATAGAAGGCTATCTATGAGAAAGGGAATAAGATGTTTGTTCTACACATATGATCTGAAATGTGTGAACCATCTGTGCATTTATTCTAGGGTAAAATAAATCTGGAGGAGCTGCCACACTTATTTAAAAGTCATGTAACCTCTTATGAATTGGGCAAACTTCAGTGTTATTCAAGTCATTTGGGAATGGGAAATCTGGCTGAAGCATTCAATCCATCAGTCTTCTCCAATTGGATGTTCTAGCTCAGTGTTTCTCAAACTTGGCAACTTCAAGAAGCATGGACTTCAACTTCAGATTTCCACAGCTAGCAGCTTCCAGAATTCCCTAGCATACTGGCTAGGGAATTCTGAGAGTTGAAGGCCATTCATCTTAAAGTTGACAAGTTTGATAAAACACTGTCCTAGATGTTTGGGGATTCTTAAATCCCAGAATTCCCTTTGGCCTGGCTTGAAATTGAAGATTCGGAGAATTGTCCTATGATTATAATTTGAGGGACTTCAACTGAGTATTCGTATCTTGCTCCCTTCTGGCATTATATCGTTTCATAAGCTACCAAACTCAAATGCAATGCATTTTTTCCCTTTAGGATGCAGAATAGAGAACTGTGATTCTTGTTTTAGTCGAGATTTTTGCACTAAATGCAAACCTGGCTTTTATCTCTACCGAGGCCGTTGTTTTGGAGAATGCCCCGATGGTTTTATCCATTTAGATGAAACTATGGAATGTGTGGGTGAGTACTTAGACATGATTTGTGCCATATTGTCCTTCTTGGATTCCATTATGCCAAAACATAAATTCAAAGATAGTTTTTTTTTTCCCTGTGCCATCACTCTGCTGAACACTTAATTCCCACAGCACTGTCTCATTTCTCATCTTTTCTCATCTTCTCTACTATCTTCTCCTATTGGTTTCTTATGATTTATCAGTTGTTGTTTGTAACTTATGATTAATGATGATAACTATGATTTATGATCTATGACCTATTATTTTCTGTTTATATGTTATGCACCGAAGACCAATTCCTTGTGTGTCCTGTTTTGTTCTGTTCTGTTTTGTCTAACAATGCATCCTAACATATATAACCTTTGAATCTATTATATTTTCTGTGTCTGATTAAATTAGAGACTGTTTATATGTAATCTTATTTAATTTATAAGAAGTTCTTGTTTAGTGTCTATAACTGATTTTTGTGAAATAGTATTTAAGTGACACAGTCACTAAACAAACGATATGACAGAGAAAGGGGGAGGGGAAGGGGAGGGAGGGAAAGAGGGAGGGAGAGGGGGTGGAGAGAAGACTGCAAAGATTGCTGATTGCTGCTGTTTCATTCAGATAAACTTCTGTGCCTGGCTATTTTTTTTTCCTTTTTTTATCACCTCAAAGAGAATTCTTAATATATTTACATCAATTAAATTAATTAAAGCTTATTAATTAGTTGATTAGAACCCTTTTGCATTTCAGCTGCTGCATGAAACTGACCAGACCTTCGTCAGTTTTATACTGAAGGCTTCTTCTTCTTGTAAATGCAGGCATTGGTTGTGAAGTTACTTTTTCATCTCTGTTGTTTCATTCACAATTGTGAATGGTTGCTGTCTAAGGCCGCCATTAAACAAAGACTACCTGTATCTGCAAAATATCAATGTTTGCTTTGACCGCAGCTGATATTACCCATTTTCTATAAATCTGTTTACTATAAAAGTAATCACATGAAAAGAAGTCACATGAAAAGTAATCACATGAAAAGTATTCACATGAAAAGAAGTCTCAGAACAGCCTTCTCAACTGCAAGCAGGACATCTTTACTTACATATAAGAATGCATGGCATGGCATGGCATGGCATAGAATAGAATTCTTTATTGGTCGAGTGTGATTGGACACAAGGAATTTGTCTTAGGTGCATAAACTCTCTACTAGTTTCCTTTCCCTCTGCAGATGTAATCACATATAATCCTAGAGTATGTTACATGTGTGTTTGTTGCACAGACAAAGTACATCAGCCATTGATATAATGGTAGATCATCTTCAAGCAATGGTGGCAAGGATATCAGAATTACCATTTTTTTATTTTGCATTATTTGAATTATTGACAAACATGTTGGTATGTGTAACTGTCTATGTATTTAAGTAAAATAATTATGTTTTAATAGTTTGATGTAGGTTTACAAGTTTATCCATTACATCATTGCATTAAAATGTTGGCTATTGCTCAGTGCATAAGCTAAATGGAGATGGCTAATGTGCTCTAATAAAGTTAAAGCAGTGCAATTCATCCGACTGTTAATAAATCTAGAATAATAGGTCCCAGGGAAATATCTGTTTCTGAAACCTGATGGCATTTCTCCAAATAAATCATGAGGATGCTCTGAAGACTTTTGGACACTCCTGTTTTTGGTTACTGTGCAATTTAAGAAATATTTTGGTCCTACAAGTCAGTTTTGACTCCTGGCAACAATTCCCTGCAGTTTTCTTGGCAGTATTTTTCATAAATGGCTTGCCATTCCTATCTTCTTGAGGCTGAGAGAAGTGACTGGCCAAGGTCACACAGCTGATGTTGTCACTAAGGTGAAGCTAGGATTTATCTCCTCCTGGCTTATATCCCAGAGCTTTTTACCACCACAAAAAAATTGGCTCACAATTTAAGATACTATGGGTTACTATAAAGTAATCTTCTTTGTTATTAAGCTATTATTTGTGGTAGCAGTAAACTATATTAAATCTTTATTAGGAAGTCATCTAGAGGTGGCTAGAAAAGTATTTTGTATATGTTAATACATTCCATATAAATGTTCACTATACTAACTGAAATCTGTCCAGATTTTATTGGTGATAATGGTTATTAAGTGCCTGTTTTGGCTGCAAGTTTTTGAGAAAATTGGAAAATTACATAACAGACTTTAGTACCTAACATTAGTTAGCAAGCACGGCTGAAATTTAATGTTTGCCCAAAGTATATGAAGATCTTTAGTGTTCAATTTTATTTTTCATTTTCTAAGATTTGAAATAGGAGAATGGTGGCATATAAATTATCTTTGCATCAACTATGTCCTTCTTCGAATTTCCACAAGTTGCATCTAACTTTCCCAAGGCAATTAATTCTAGAATTTTTCCACCCTAGTGCTTTAAAATATTCACATGAAATATGACTGATGATAAGATGAGTTGTTTCAGTTAATCTGAATAATTTGAATTATATTTTGGTTGTATTTCCTATTTTCTTTAAGCAATCAATTTTAAGCCTATCCAGATATTAATAAATAATACACAAGCTTTCAAATTCTCTTAGATTTTTCATTAGCTAGGGCAGAGGTGTCAAACTCGCATCATCACAGTGGAATCATGTGATATATCACAACCTTTTCCCCCTTTGCTTAAATAGCCATGGGTGTGGCCAATATGTGACAAATCTGGCCCGCGGGCCGCAAGTTTCACAGCCCTGAGCTGGGGAGTAAACCTAATTAAAAGTTTCCGTGTTTTAATTTCCCCACCCCAGGGTCAGGGGTGGGTTGCTGGGGGTTTGCAGGGGTTCGGGAAAATCTCTAGCTGAGATTCTGTGCAGCTTGGAGAACCCCCAAATCCCATGTCTGGCTGGCCCTACCCACCCTTCCCCTCCCAGGAGTCCCCATAGGGCCCATTTTGGATACAGATAAGTGCAGGGCATGCATGGAGGGTTGGGGAGGGTGAAAAATGGGCCTCCTGGAAGTTTGGGAAGGCCAGAAATGGGGCCGTTTCCAGCTTCTAGAGAGCCTCCGGAGCCGGGGGAGTCTGTTTTTGCCTTCCCGGAAGCTCGAGGAAAGCCTCCAGAGACTGGGGAGGGCAAAAATGCTCCCCCCCAGCTGTGGTGCAGGAGACTGACTTGGCCATCCCCACTTTGGTCACACCCACCCACCAACCTGGCAGAGAACTCTTTGCTGACATTTTTGAAGCCCACCCCTGCCCAGGGTCCTATATTCTGGAGGGTGCAAATGTTAGAAGACAAGAATACTAACTGGTATGTGTGTGTGTGTGTGTTTGTGTATGTTGTTTTTTCCAGAAGGTTGTCAAGTGGGCCCCTGGAGTGAGTGGGCAGTTTGCAGCACAAATAACAAGACCTGTGGATTTAAGTGGGGCTTAGAAACGAGAACAAGGCAAATTGTAAAAAAGCCGGCAAAAGACACGATACCATGTCCCACCATTGCAGAGTCCAGAAGATGCAAAATGGCCTTGAGACACTGCCCAGGAGGTAAGGATCCTAAAATGTTCAAACGAATATTGTAAGCACTTATTTCTGACTAAAGCTGGCCTTACTTAAGTTAGTTACTTTATTGTCATTGCACCTCATACAATGAATTCAAACACCATCTAAAGTGCAACTCATGACCATGACCATGAAAATAAACACAAACACATATCCTTCACCCTTCACACATTAAACCGGAAACCCCCAAGACCACACCAACACTGCACTATACAGCAGAATTCAACAGAGCTACTGTTCTGGGATAGAAGCTGTTTTTCAGCCTATTTGTCCTTGTTTTTATTATCCTGTACCATCTGCCTGATGGTAATAGTTCAAACAAAGGGTTCCCAGGATGAGATGGATCTTTGAGAATGTTTTGAACTTTCTTAAGGTAGTGGGAGCTATAAAGCTCTTCCAAAGAGGGGAGAGGGCAACCCATGATCTTCTGGGCAATGACATGAATCCTCTGTAGTGCTTTTCTATCTGCCACTGTGCAATTGGCAAACAATACAGAGTATGATTTTTTAAGTATGAGTTTTTAAAGTTTTTTTAAGTATGAGATATTGAGTGTTTTCCTTTATTTCTTTATTTTAAATCAAGTACTGAGGCTCCTTTTCTCTTAATACACATATGCTGAAACGCAGACTGTATCAGAAGAGGTAGAGCAAAGGAATGGAATTTTGAAGCATCCGACATAGAATCTTGTTCTGTAGTAATGTAGGACCAGGTTTTGTTAATAT
This sequence comes from Laticauda laticaudata, assembly GCA_004320025.1. Classification (NCBI taxonomy): domain Eukaryota; kingdom Metazoa; phylum Chordata; class Lepidosauria; order Squamata; family Elapidae; genus Laticauda; species Laticauda laticaudata. Next base: position 15,714 of record BHFT01052467.1, read on the forward strand.
AGGTAGTCCTCGACTTCCAATAGTTTCATTTAGTGACCGTTCAAAGTTGCAACAACACTGAAAAATATGACTTATGACCATTTTTCACACTTATGACCATTGCAGCATCCCCATGGTCATCTGATCAAAATGCAGATGATTGGCAACTGACTCATATTTATGGCAGTTCCAATGTCCCAGGGCCATGTAATCGACCTTCTGACAAGCCAAGTCAAAGTCAATGGGGAATCTAGATTTACTTAACAACCAAGTTACTAACTTAAGAGCTATAAGGATTCACCTAACAACTTTGGCAAGAAAGGTCGTAAAATGGGGAGGGGAGTCACTTAACAAATGTTTCACTTAGCACCATAAACTTTGGGCTCAATTGTGGTCGTAACTCGAGGACTACCTGTAAACTGCAAGTCATATGACAGCCCAAATCTATGCCCATGTGAGCAGAAGTACCATGAATTCAGTGACACTTGCTTCCAAGTAATTATGTGCAGCAACTTTCCCCAAGATGGCGCCCACCAGATGGATTTTATTATACTTCTGCATAGCTTTGTTGGTTTGGAAATGGATGATCCGCAGGCCGACCCATCTGGAGAAACAGGAAAACTTACACAGTGTTTTGTAGATTTAATTGGACAGCTTTTTAATGCAATATGATTTGATAGTCAGCTGACATACTTTTGTAGCCCATTTGTGGTCAGGGATAGATTGTTCCTATATTTTGCTGCCTTCTATAATTAATTATGATTTGACTGGATTTTTTTTTAAACTTTATAAAATTAACTACCTCTTTCACTCTCTGCTCATTCTTATTAAGAATGAGGAAATACTGAGGGATTAAGAGAGAGAAGTATTTTATTAAAAATGAGGGTTTTTAAAAACCTTCCTAATATTCTTAATTTTATAAAATCATAGCAACGTGCAATATAAGTATTAGTTTATGTAACCAAAGGCACTAATAATGTGGGATGGATTAAACCAAAACCAGGAAATAAAGAGGGAATGGGGTCAAATGTGCATTATGACATATGCTTCCTATTTCAGTTTGTTTTGTTTATATTTCGTCGGTACAGTTTATGTGGTCTGCTTTAACACACTAGGACCCATTTATTTAGACCCATGCAGGAGGAATGGTTTTTTTCTTTGATCCTGTAACTGAGCAATCAGGCATACTTGAATGTGGATTAAGATGGTTTATAGTATTCCTTTTGTTTTTATGCATGATATTATACTTGCAAATGCCTTTTTTCATTTTATTATTCTCGGGAGAATCTTGAAGAATCACACTGGAAATCTGAAGGAGTCAACTATTAAATTTTCTAATGGCTTTATGGATTTGCTTGGATTTTCAATTGAGTATTAAGCAAACTTTAAAAAAAAAATCCCAGTATCTTCTTTTTTATTTTTCAACTGGTTTGTCTTTCCTCTGACATGCAAACTACTTGATAGGTGGGTCCAGTCCAAGCAAGCCAGGAAGGAAATAATTATGTCCACTGCCAATAACAGGTTGATAAAAATAGAAATGAAGAGACCCTAAAAAAGTGGGAAGGAGAGAATATTGACTTGGAGATTGTTTAAGAAACAGTGGTGGTATTCAATTTTTTTTTACTACCAGTTCTGTGGGCATGGCTTGGTGGGCATGGCATGGCTTGGTGGGTGTGGCATGGCTTGGTGGGCATGGCAGGGGAAGAATATACTGCAAAATCTCCATTCCGTCGCCATCCTGCTTTCCAGCTCTGTACTCTTATGCAGGAAACAAAAGAAAATCCAACCAATCAGCTGGGACTCGGGAGGCAGAGAATAGACAGGGAGCTGAGCCAACCAGAGATGATATTTACCGGTTCTCCTAACTACTCAAAATTTCCACTACCTGTTCTCCAGAACCTGCCAGAACTGGCTGAATACCACCTCTGCATATAAAGTTCAAAACTTTTATCTGAGATTCACAGATGTCATTTTGAAATATTTCAGATCTTCCAGTATGCACCTAGTAGCCACGTTTAGCCTGGTATGTTTTCTTGTGTGCAGATAAAACACAAATGCATGGTCTCAACCTGGATTTCTCTTTGTTTTATTTTTGCTTGATATGTTCATTTACATATCATTTTTTTAAAGAAAGGAGAACACAGTTGATATGAAAATTCATTCTGATTTTGGATCTAGTTCTTCTTTTGCTTGGATTTTTCAATGAAATTTTGCCTGATAACACTTTTCGCCTGTGGTTTTCTGAAGTAATAGTTTTACTTGGATTCGTAAAGATTATTAATGAAGCACACAATTCCTCAGGCTAAAATAACTACTGAAGCTAAAGGACATGTCAATTAACAATAAAGTGAAATATTGGAAGTATTTCCCTTGTCTAACATACAATTTGAGTTTTCAGTGCTAACAAAATATAATGTTTTCTTTGTTCTCTATTGAATCCATATTATTTTGGTGGCATGGTGTAGCTCCTTGCTGGCCATGCCTTCCAAGAAATATTGATCCCTAAGCAAAGATTCTCTTTAGTCCTTTAGCTATAATACACCTAATAATCAAATGGGACCAACATGGACAGAATGCAGGGCTCTGTGTAGCAGCACAATGTAGCATTTACAATCTTTGATCTTTGGCTTGGATGGTGAGAAAGAATTAGGGTAAGGATTATCTCATTCAGCCTGGTGGGAGCAGGAGCACATATGGGTGAAGAGGTCAAGTTAACTCTTTGTTCTGACCTTGTTTTCTTTGCTCCTTCCCGCAAGAGTAAAAGTGATTTAGAAGAGTTTGGGTAGAGTTGGGAGCAGGATAAGAGAACTCCTGAGATACCAAACCTTTCTATTCACCACCTTTATTGTATTGTAACAAATGTTCCACCAACAGAAAAACGTCAAATCAATTATATGTGGTCCATTTTCTACTCAGAACAATATTTCTAATCAGTGCTAGAAGACACCTAAATGAGTTAGTTTGGATTACATAATGACAACTTTTCTGAACTTGGTTGTTTTTGGATATATTCAATTTTCAATTTCTAGAAGACTCTAAGTTGAAGAACATTGCCTTAGTCACAGGCATCAGAAAAAAATGTAATTTTTTTCAACTGCTTTTTCAGTTAATTGAATTTTAAATATCTCCAGGCTTACATATTTTGGAATGGTGCCTCAAATAATAGAGGAAAACATGATGATTTTGTGATTTGTAATTAATAAAATTAAATACTTCTTGAGGGACAGGCCATATTTCAAGTTGATTCTGTAGTCATCAAGTAGGTTAAGGGACTATTAAAGTGGTTAATAAAATGAAAAATGGATTTCCAATTGCTCCAAACTTTTCCACACTGATAATTTTTGGATATCACCCAGAATTGGATTTTTTTGGGAAGGAAAGCACTTTAATGAGATTAATAGCTTAGCTGTGTTAATTCTTCAGCTTTTACTGTTTTGAAAAATTTCAGCTTTTTTTGATTTAGAGCTAGCGCAAAACCCTGTTTGCTTTTCCAATAGATGGTTCTTTATGGTTTGGATTGGACTACTCTATTTTGCAAGTGTGAAGTATCAAATTTGACATGCTAATAAAACAGCTGAAGAATAATCATCTGGTTTGTGGTAGCCTCTGTAGCAGTGGCCAGTTTATGCAATACTTCTGCTATCCAAGTGAATATTAATTAGTCTGTTGGCTCGAGAATATGATGAAATGGTGACAAACAGCAAGGAGAAGTTTGAGCTGCTTAATTTCCATTTTGTATCTTGCTTTTTCACATTAAACATGTGATCGAACCTGACATTGTAGAGGATACAACAGAAATACAGGTCAACATAGGTAAAGAACTGAAGAGAGAACACAGTCATACTAAAGGTACTAAAAAAATTGGTAGGTGACTGGTAATATATGATCTTAAAATCACTGACTGTAATATTTGAAAATAAGAAGTATCAGAAGATTAGAGAAGAGCTAATGTTGTTTCCATCTTCAAAAAAAGAAAAGAAAAATGCTGAGTGAGCCTAAACCAAAACCAAAACCAAACAAAACACAAAAGAACAAAACCTCAGATTGGTAAGTATCTGAGAAAATCCTGGAAAAAGAATCCTTGTAAATAGTTCAAAAGAAACAAGGTCATTGATCGAACCTAGCATAGGTTTGTTACAGGTCATTGAAGACAAATTTTACTGAACTATCTCTTTTTTTATATAGTTTGTAGACCAAAGGAACACTGTAGATGTGCTTTACTTAGATTTCAAGGTGTTTGATAAAGTTTGACTATAGCCTCCACTTCGATAAATTGGAACAATTTTATCAAATCTGATGGTCACAGCTGATGAATCCAGCACATGTTCTTAATAATTCTGTGTCCACATGGCAGAAATCCTGTGTCTAAATCCTGGATCTAGTGTTCTTCAACTTCTTCAACAATGACTTAGCTGGAGGTTTAGAATAGATGCTCATCAGGTTTGCAGATAACCCAAAGCTGAGCAGAGCACCTAAGCACCTAAGAAGACTATTGGTAGGTTTGAATATTGGACCTTATCCAATAAAGTATAATTCAGTTGAAAAATGTAGACATCTGTGTTTGGATAGCAAGAATCATATATGCAGAAACAAGATAGGTGATACCTGGTTTGGCTGTAGTATTTGTGAGAATGATTTAGGAGTTCTGGAAGACTACAGATTAAAACATGAACATATTGGCTGCCCCACTCCAGTGGACAGTTACTAGACTTAAGTGCCTAGACCAGGGGTGTTAAACTCGCATTATCATGTCGTCATCACATGATGTATCGTGACTTTTCCCCCCTTCACTAAACGAGGTGTGAGTGTGGCCAGCATGTGACATATCTGGCCCACAAGCTGTGAGTTTGACAATTCTGGTCTAGACACTGACTTGCTAGCAATCATAAAGAAAACAAAGATGGATTAGAGTGACAGACTATAAATCTTCACCTCAAAATCATAATTGATTTTTCATATGAGTTTCATATAAAGTTTTATCAGAGTAGAATTCTGGGGGGTTATACATCATCTTCTGTCACTTTTCTCTATATCCAGTTGGATAAGAAGGAGTTGAGTCACTGGGAGAACAGCCTCATCACCCCAGCTGGGAGTTGACATCCTTGTAAAAGTGTGTCATAAGCACAGTAACGAAAGTATTTGGAAGCTTGATCAAGAATATTATTTATGTCAAAATGAAAGTCATCCATCAGGCAGTCAAGCCAATTTCACCAATATCTTTTTCGAAGTTCTCTAGTCCCTTTTTAAAAATACTTCTTCCCTGTATTCCTTCAGTGCACGAAGTGTAATGAGAGTTTTGCCCCCAAACTCTGTGCCTGGGGCAGTTTGACAGAAAGAGTTATAGGTTCCTCAATCTAAACATGCCGAGAACCTGTCCTGGGGCAGGCATTTTTGTGGGTTTTCTTTTTCTTTTCTTTTATTGTGTTTTTAGGATTACAAGCAAAGTTTGTCCACAAGTTTGTACATTAATTTGGACTCTTTACGGCAAACAGTAGCTAAGTATATTAAGTATTTCTTAACTGTAAAAACCAGGACCAGTTGCTGCATGCAGATGATTGATGTATTGCAGGAGCTTGAATAACATGGTTCAGAAATCACTAAGAAAGTTCCATACAGTTGCATGTTCTCTGATATGAAGAATCCAGAAACTTAAAAAGAAGCAATGGCACCTACTCTAATACATTAAAATTCCCTTTCAATAGAACTCAACTCCCGGGAACTACAAGTCATATCCAGGCAATTGGATTCTTGGCAACAATAGGGAAATGGCTCAATGTTTAATTTTATGGCATGCTTTTTCAATTTCCTAATCTTGCTTGGGAATCCATCCATCCATGTACCAGGTCAACCCTGTTAAAGTACCCAAGGACAGGTAGATGCTGCAATATGTTGATGTCTTTAATTCATTGTAAAAACTAAGAGCTTGTCTATAACAATAGCAGTGACTGTTAAAGGAAGATTCTTAGTTTGTTACTGAATCAATTTTGGACTCAATTTTAGAGTAATCTGCTTTGGAAAAAAAATGGAAAAAGAGAAATAGCCCCAATGACTGCTTTGGTTTTTGACAATAACTTTGTCCCTGGACAACTAGGTTTTCAAACTAGTCATATTTATGCTTTGCTCAGGCATCACTATCCTTCACAAAAGTAATTTCAATCATAAGCATACTATGCTTTCAATTAGTAACATTGCAATTTATAAACAAGGTTATTCAATTTTGTGTATTTTGTAATATTTTTACCTGAGGTTTCCCCCCCCCCCCCCAGNTTCCCCCCCCCCCCCAGAGAAGGTAGGCTTCCCACTTTTTAAAGAGTACTTATAGCATGCTCTTAGAATTCTAAATAAACCTAGTGGTGAAAAATGCCAACTATCTCTGCCACATAGTAACTTGAAATGGCAATCATTTTTATGAAAAGCAAAACAATATAGATTTCTTGGGTGTAATAATATAAACACTTCTCAGTCCTGAGAGTCACTAGCTGAATTAGGAATCAATGAGTTCCCTGTTAGGAATGTGACAATTTGAGAACAGAATGGGCCTAAAAAGCATTATTGATGTCTAGGGTCTTTAATTAGGGGGTCTGTGGTTTTAGAATCTAAATCTTACACAGTCTTCATAAAAAGTTGTATTTTGATCGATGAGAGGTGTGTCCAATCTGTGGGCCACATCTAGCCTTGGACTGCTAGTAATGTGGCTCCACAAGATTATAACTTTTTAACATCATTATATGTGTTTATATACATTAGCTATACTGTACATTTTATATGTGGACAAGACAATTCCTCTTCACTCATTTGGCTTACCCAAGCCAAAAGGTTGGGCATACCTGATCTATGAAATTGTTCATAGAAAATATTGCTAAACTTCAAGTAAGGGAATGAAAAATATGTGTCCCAAACCCAAATGAGTTCTGCAGTTATATGGAATATTTATAGGATGAAGTCAGTTCAGATTTTCAATACTTCATCTTTGTTAGCCCATATTCTAATGAAGATTCTATTTTTAATTTCTGTTTCTAATAATTGAAAATAACTGAGAATCTTGTTTAATTCTATGAAAGGTTTATAACTTTTGTTTGCTTGTTTGAATTTATTAGCCAATCAACTCCAACATTCCCATATACTTTGACCAAAGGAAACAACCATTTCCTTTATGCCCTTAATCTCCTACATATTTAAAGCTTCCCAGGTTTGAACAGATATAGTTGTTTAAAGCTTAGATTTGACATTTGGAATGATTACATCTGACATTAAGGATTCCTTTCTGTTTTTCATTTTGCTTTTAATGGGTTCAAATTTCTGCATCAAACTGAAAGAGTATTGTTTTTACAAACAACCTTGTGCACAAAAATGTATTCATTTTTTACCACAATTTTGCAAAAATGTACATTGTTGCAAGCATTTCTCCAAATGTAAACTTCATTGCATCTTATTTTCAATATATATTGCATCTTTGTATATCTTACCATACTATATATCTTTATACTTTGTTTAAATTGCTTCATGAAACTGGAAGTAATGCAAATTTTAAAATTAACTGTTTGATTTCACACATTACTTTCAGAGCACAAGATTTGAATATTTGCATTAAAATGTGAATTAGAAGATATTCTCCCCATATCCATAATGAAATTATTTCTCTTGATGGGGGCATAGGGCTGCTCTATTGCTTTATAGTACCTTGCAACTTGTTAGTATGGTTTCAATTTATTTGATGAAGTTGGAAATCAAATCAAAATCCCAATCATCTGCTAACGGTACTTTATAATTATATCATGATATAACATTTTCATGCCAGAAATCTATCAGATTTCTCTTACATTTTGTTGGGAAAGAAATGCTTGAGTGAACTCATTTTTTAAAAAAAAAACTTTGTAACTTAATCTTACCTGCTAGAATAAGAAAATGACAAGTTCCAGTTTGAAGGCTTCGGTGGTGGCAGGAATCCGCAATCGTGCATGGTTCCTGCTGTGCTCACTGCTGGAGTACCCCTGATCCAGCTGGATTTAGGGGCTATAGTTACCCTGTAGAGGTAACTGAAGATAGGGGAGACCCAGCAGGGGTCTGGGGGAATCGCAACCCCCCTCCTCAGCTGGTGAATAACTCCCTTTTCCGAAAGTGGTGGAGCGGCGGTCAGCAATGGCCGCCACAAAGAAGCTTTCATTCGGATAAGAATGTGCAGGAGGAAGCTGAGAAAGTGAAAGTTTTATTGGCTAACCGGATGACAAGTAACATTTAAGTACCCTGGAATTAATTTTCATTAAAGTACATCATTCCCAATGAAGACGGAGAAGCGGCGAATGAAAGTAAAAGGGAAAGTTTCTTTTTTTTCTCACTCTTCTTCCTTACGGTGATAGCAAATGAATGGAGAAATCGAAAACCCATTTTGGTATCAGCAGGTAATTAAATTGAAATGAAGCTAAGGGGACAATAAAGATTTCTGAGCATTGAAAAAAATATTTTTTTGCTACATAATGGGAAGGAGAGGAAAAGAATTAATATTAAAGATTTCTTGGAGGAGACTACTTGGAATTTATAGACAGACGCGAAACTGTAACAAAACCTCTAAAAGATATATTTTAATTGGAGCTTTATAACTGAACTATAACCCAGGAAGAGGAAGTAAAAAAGAGAAGTGCTAAATGAAACAGACTGTGTGGTATTGGATTGCTTGGTGACTTTGGGACTTTTGGAAATTATTATTTGAAAGACTAAAAACGTTTGGGTTGTCTAAAAAAGCTTTCACAATGGCACTACTTGTTGATGCCTGAAAATTGAATTTAAAAGCTAAAGAAGAGGAACAAGAAGGGAAGGCGTCTTTTGGATCTGTTTTCCATTTTTTAGAAATGGCTATTAATACTTATCAGAAACTACAAGCACAAGAAGATTGGGATGAAGAAGAAGCCATCTTCAATGAACAAACAACTTTAGTTGGGGAAGAAAGGGAAAGAGGGGAAAGAGAATGGAGAATTTAAGACTTAAAAAAACAACCCAAAAAGGGAAAATAAGGTGAAAAATTGATACAATGTCAGAAAGCAACAGAAAAGAGAAATACAGAAGAAGGTGGAGATTAAGAAGGTGAGATTAAGAGACAAGGGGGTAAAAGACAGGATTGGAGAAGAAAGGAAGGAAGAAGGGAAGAGAAGTTACAAAGAGTTAAAACAAAATGTAAGAAACAAGATCTACTTCCAGAGTCTTGTGGGTAAAAATATATTAAAAAAAGAAAAGTAAATAAGATTGTATTGTTGTATTTATATTTGAAATAATGTCAGAAAATTGGATTTCATATAATAGAGCTTATTTGCTGTGGATATATGGTTTTAATCTATATTATAAACTTATATCATCTTTTTTATTTTATAATATAGTAAGTACCTTTAGATGTACTAAGCAGAATCAGAACGAAAAGTATATATTATTTTCAGTGTTAAATTTAGGGGAAAGATTTAAAGGCGTCATACTTCAACCAGTGATTACAGGAGAAATTTTGTGTTAATGAGAAAAGATAGTAAAAAAATTGAAACAGAACAGACAAAAGATATACGCATAATGATTTAAATTGAGATGAAATAAATAAAATACAGAATTAAGAGAGTGAAAAAAGGGGAGAAGCTATATAGAAAATGTAGAATGGTAAATAAGGTATGAAATGGGATAAAAAGTGAGGATGAATTCAAATTTATGTCTGTACAAAAAGATGTAACCCAGGATTAAGCCGATTTCCAAAAATAAGTTTTATATTTTTATGTTTTGTGTTTTGTTTGTGTATGTTTGTTTATTGAAAACTAATAAAAATTTAAACAAAGAAAAAAAATGACAATGAGAGGAATATGGATTTAACGCTTCAGATAATCCCTTCATTATCTCTCCTTGCTTGCAAACTTCTGTTAATTGGATTATGTGATTTAAGACCATGCAACTATAGTTCAAGTACCAATTGCTTCATGAGTAAGTTCTCAGTTATTTATCTATATTAAGTAATAATTTCATGGCATATCATATAGAAGGAAAAGGTTCTCAGGTATTTCGATAACGTGCATGACATCAAGCAAGTACTTGCAGTTATTTCTTATTTTTCTGTTTACAGGCTGAAATAATTTGGTTAAGGATTCTAGAATTTCAATAATTTATCTAGAAGATAGAATTTGTAATTTTCTTCTAACTAGATATTTGCCTATGGGAAGCCACTTGCTTATGAAAAGTTCTACTTAAAATATTCTTTCCTAGGAATAGTAGAAAAGATAGTATATAAGACCTCAGAACCAACCCCTCTCCCTCCAAAAAAATCTTGTTTCAGTTATGACCAAACACAGGTGAATCTATCAATTTTTATTTTGTTCAATTTCTTATTTTGCCATTTGGAAGTATGCTTCAGTCTGGGTCCTCACCTCAGGAGGTTGGTTCCTTCTTCTTCTCCCAAATAAGCCTAATTTTTCATATTTGATTTTGGTAAATTATCTTTGCCCAGAAAATAGACAACAAACCAATGGACAGATGTGCTGGTGAGAATTAACAGTCAAACCAGAAGGCAAATTTAAGAGAGAAGCCAGTATTTGAAAGCAAAGAAAAGTCAAGAAATTGAGGGCACACCAAAAACCTATACTGCTTGAGCAAAAGGCGAATTAAGCATTGTGGTACAAAAAACAACACCTCGCTCCAAAAAAATCAACAGTTGCAATACGCGAAACTAAAGTATACAATTACTATTTCTTTCTGAATAAGAGCTTCACATTTGAAAGGGGAGTTGCAAAATTGGATGTGGTTGTAATTGAATGGATCCTTTTGGCAAATCATTTCATAATTCAAGGAATTAAACGGGTATGCAAAGTACATGGAGAATCATAAAGAAGCAATTTGCTCTGCTAACAAAAGAAGATAAATTATGTTGCATTATCAATTGTGCTTTGCTGTTACCAATTTTTTTTGGGGGGGGGCAAAACATCATTTCCATAAGGAAGCCAAACTTCTTCAATTTATTCCATTATCAAAAAACTGGCTGGCATTTGATCTTTTTGAATCATCCTGAAGGAGATCATTCCAAGAAGTTGATGATAATGCCGTCCAGTGAGCCATTATGAAAAAAGAGTCCATTCTGAACTCTTTTTTTTTTCCTGAGGATATATATTTATTTAAAAACATAAACTCTTGCCACAGTGGAGAGCAGAAATCATGGACAGAATGAAGCCCTATTTCTCTTGCATCTCCAGGCCTAAATCAGCTCCAGATGGTTGGGAGACCTATAGCAGATGTAAAGCATATGCAAAAGCTGGAAGGGGGAATAAGGGGGAACCCCACTGACTGAAGTGGAAATCCGTAATATTGGCTGTAGGTTTCATCCTGCATTTGCACTGATTTTTCCATTGTATGTTTCCATGTCTTTCCTTCTCGCTCTCATTATATTCTTATTAATGTTAAATCAAGCAACTCAAAAATGTATTATTATGTAGGATAAATTTATAAATAAAGAAGAAACGAATGATAGTCACCCACAAATATCTCCTCTAAATGTCAGCATTTTTGCTACCTAAGAAAGAGCATTTTTTAAAAATAGAATCAAAGAATGAGAAGGAGCTTATTTAAGCTTCTAGGAATCTAGATTAACACTTTCCTCATGGATAGTCATTCAGCCCTGCTTAAAGATATCCCTGAAGGGTACATGACAAAGGGTCCTCACTTAGTATCCACTCATTCAGCAATGGTTTGCATTTATGACAGTCCTGAATGAGTGGTACTTATTACCAATCCTTGTGTTTACAGCAGTTGCAGCACTCCTGTGTTCACATGATCGCAATCAGAGCAGAGACTGACTCATGATGACACCTTTGCAGCATCCCACGATCACATGGTTGTCATGTGTGACTGTCCCTGTCGGCTTCAGAAAAACAAAGTCAGTGAGAAAGCCAGCAGGAGGTTGCAAGTGGGGGACATGTGATGTCTTTCTGCCATTTGAACTGGGGATGGGATAGTAAACCTGACTTGTACAGTGTGAATGAGAAATGTTTTTAGTTAGTGAGGATGCACTGAAGATTATATCTTGCTTGGCTGGTTTCTTAGCTGGTTTTTAAAGTATTGTTAGTCATCCAGAGTAATGAAATGCTTTGGGCAGCCATAATGTTTAAAGAAACCTATAGTTCAAACAATTACATTTTTTTTAATCTCACAAAGGATAGAACAATATAGGTAACTAGAAAAGTGAGCTAATTGCAGACTTTTATCCCTCTTTTTTAATGTATTTGTATGTATGCTAGTTGTTGTGTCATTGTTTTTTAAAGTATCATTCAGAACAGTCCAAATACCACCTTTAATTTCTTGGTGGAGTTCCCGAAGGTCTCTGCATCTGATAACAGATTCATAGTTCTGTTATCGACTTAAAAGGCCTTTCCTGAAGGCCTCTGATAACAAAACGGAGGCTGGGGGCAACATGCACATCAATCCAAACCTAGTTTCTCAGCCATTGTCCCCAGCCTCTTTTTTGCCATCAGACACCTTCAGGAAAGGCCTCTGATGGTGAAGCAGAGGCCGAGGGCGCAACATGCATGAATCTGGACCTCATTTCTTGGCTGCAGAAGCTTTTCCTGAAGGCTTCTAATGGCGAAACGAGGGGGCGCTGCATGCAAGCAGCGGCAGACAGCCACAGAAGAGCAAGGTGAGGCAGGTGTCAGAGTGTGCGAGGCCTGGCTGCAACTGTCTGAAGGTAAGTAGTAGGGCAGATCCATCCCCATTCCCACTCATAATGTTTACCCATAAGCTTCACCACATCCTATGTACCCAGGAATGGGTGAGGTATTAACTGGGGCTTATTTTGGGAGGGGTAGGACTTATATTGGGCACACATGTAAAAAAAAATCAAGCTAGGGCTTATTTTCAGAATAGGTCTTATTTTCAGGTTTAACCTTTCTGGATTTATAGAAAGAAAAGATCGGCTTTGTATCATAATAACTTTTATTTAAGGGAACATTTTGTGCATAAACTAAAAAAACATGGAATTTCTTTCCTGTAAGAATTGCTTTTCCGCATGAAATAGAATGTTGGCTCTATACTGTAATGTTTAAAAAGATTCCCACTAACAAAATAGCCTATTGATTTCAGTGATTCTGCTAAGAGTAGGACCTGGACTTAGTTCTAGACCAGCTTTTCCCAACCAACTGGCAGTTATGGTGGTGTCAGGACCAGAGAAGGGATGGTTTTGCATGCTCTCCTACTGCTTACGTGGCCTGGTTCCCAATGGACTGTGGCTCTCAATTGGGCTGCTGATCAGAGATTGTTCTAGATTTTAAAATTCTGAAGCCACCTCTGCTTCCTCCAGTCCAGGGTCTAAAATGTAACTTTGAAGTCATGAAATGTTCATTTTTCCTTCCAGTAAATGGCAGGAGCACTATAATTGACTCAAAAGTATGGAAGATCTACATAGATTCGATCAACAAATAAAAACGAAATTTGTGCAAAATTTGTACTTCTTTGGTGCAAACAAAGTGTTTTTACTTCCCTAAATGCTATAGACTGTGCTCTTTAATAAGCTTTACTTTCTAGCTTATCGATAAGCTGTCATTTGGAAACAAAAACAAAGACTTAGCAGATGCATTTCATATCTTTTACCGGAATAGCTGAAAGTTCTTTCGATTTGTAAATTCCAACAACAGCAAAGAAAAAAGAAAAAAAAAAGAAAAAGAAAGATCTGAATTTGGTTCTTTCCCTTAATATTGTCACAAGTTCTGTTCCAAGCAAAATACCTTTGTAGAAGCAACTAGGCTTTTTTCACAGTGATTGCAATATATTGCTTTTTAATATATATAATTTAGTATGACTATTGCATCCTTCGGGGTGAGGGGAATCAAAGATGGAATTTCTGAGAACCCAGTATGGAGTCAGGCTCAGCTGGGCAGCTCAAAAGTGTTGAGGTATCCAGTTGCAAGGTTTTAGCTGGTGCAGCAGTAGGGCGCTAATGGAAGTGGTTACTTTATGGAGTGTCAGATTTATTATGAACTTTCTTGAAGGAGTTCAAGCTAGGGGCATGACTTCCAGGCCCACATGCTGGAGGAATTTTGCCAAATAGACTCATGATGACTAATTTTCCCGGACAAATCAATGAGCAAATTCAGGATGGCTATTAGCTCAAAGAGAACCCAGTTCATCATAATATATGATAACCCTTTAAAACTGCATCTCTATTTTTAAAAAAAGCATTAAAAATAAAGATAAATGCTTGCTGTTAAAAGCAGTGGTCATGCTATTCAGCATCACTTGGGAGAGAGTGATGAGAGAATGTTGATCCCTTTTTCTCTTGAGTATTTGTTTGTCATTGCAGTTTGAAAAGCAGCCAATGAATTGATGAGCGTAAGCCAGATTTATTTTTCAATATTCCAGCTATGTTTGAATCTGAGATTTTAAAAAATACTGTTTAGATTTTAATTTTTTTTAACTGATTGCTATTTAAGAAATATATGCAGTGCAAAACTCAGCTGCATAAAAATAAGAATAGAATAGAATACTTTATTGGCCAAGTGTGGTTGGACACACAAGGAATTTGTCTTGGTGTAAATACTCTCAGTATACATAAAAGAAAAGATACATTCATTAAGAATCAAGAATAATAACATACAACACTTAATGATAGTCATAGGGTACAATCAGCAATCAAATCATACTAGGAATCAGTCAATATAAATTGTAAGAATACAAGTGAAAAAGTTACAGTCCTACAATCACAAGTGGGAGGGGATGGGTGATTAGACATAAATGACCAGCAATTTATTATATCTATAAATAAATATAATATGTTATTTTAATTAATAAATATAATATATAATATTTTAAAATAACTAATGTTTAATATTACAAACAGAGGCAACAGTGGAATGGTATGTGTTGTGTACAAAGCAAGCCACAAATTGAGTTGCTATTAAAATGGTTAGTAAACTGATTGTTGAGGGGATGGTTCAATCTAATGAACACATGTTTATTCCAAGCACATTTAAACTCAGTTACTGATGATTGACCTACTACCTCCATTGGAAGTTGGTTCCAAGTTTTCACTATTCTTTCTGTGAAATAATGCTTCCTCACTTTACTATGGTATTCCTGTCAGTTTCCTCCTATCCAATCACATTATTTAAAGTCCATGTCACACTGCACCAATGGATGGAAAGATGATGTAAAACGGAGAGAAACACTTGCCATCCATTGGTTAACCGCGACGGGCGAGGGGGGGTGGCATGACATCTGTTCGATATGCACTAGACGTCACATTTTTCATCCTCGTTCATCCGTCCAGCATCCCGTCGACTGAGGTGCGCTCCACCATCAAAAAGTTTTGAGCATGCTTAAAACGTTATGGTTGAGGCTGAAAAATGTATCCAACGTCCGTGATCGCATCCGCCAACGCCATTTACAGGGGAACATCGTTGCTGCAGTAGCCGTCCATCCATACCATTATGGTGTCCTGCTACATTCCGCTGCGCATTCCGCGCAACTCAAATCCACATCCAACGGAAAGCCGGACCGGGGAAGTGAAAGACAACGGACGGAACACAGAAGCGTTAGTAGCATAGGACGGAGAGAGGATGAATGCGGACTGCAGCGACACAAAGAAAAGCATTGAAAATGGAACAAAACTTGCAGAGGGGACCTATCTCGGATATTAAGCGAGTCTATTAGGGTTTCCTAGACGGAAGCAAAAGGAACACATAGTGGAAAACCTAATTATTGCATATACAAAGGAGCAACTCACTGGATCTCACTTCAGTCCAGGCAGCCGCTGTGCAGACCTCTGCAGCCTTCACCTAGATCTTGCTTTTCACACAGCATCGCTCCTGATGTCCCATATCATCAACAAAGTCTCTTTGGTAGCCACATCGTTTTGCCACAGTGCCGAAGCCATCTACCAGGCTCTATTCATTGTTCTACGGGCAAGCAATCCAGGAGGCGGGCAAAAGCATCTCTGGTTCCGAACATGGATGCGAGACATTAGCAGAAACGCGACCTGGTACACACAAGCCTGCTCGCTGGAGCCGAGGAACGACAGAACCCTCGTGCTCTTCACAGAAACTTCATGAGGATACCTCCACCATCGTCTTGACCGAACCGTTCGTGCCAGCTGACACCAGGGTTGCACCAAAGCACGAGCACCAACCTTCGCCAGCTGGACTCCTGGGCTCAGCGTGGCCTCACTCTGGCACCACCTGGCCCTCAGGACGCACCTACAGGACACTGAGTACGGGCTGGAGCGGTGCCACACACACACCATCCAGCATTCGGTGGCCAGAGAAAGTAGTGCAGGCATCAATCCAAGAATTACACCTGGAAGAGCTCCTCCGTGCCCTCCCACGAAGAAGGCTGGAAAGAAAGTTCAGAGCAGTGGTATCAGAAGTGGAACTGTTCCCCACCACGTTGGAGCCATAGAAGGCAAGCACGTGGCCTGCAAAGCTCCAGCCAAGTCGGGGTCCACTTAATTTCATTACAAGGGCTCACATCATCCTCTTCGTCCATGAGTCGAGGCTTGCTGACTAAGTTCCATGTACATCCGATGCTTCAGGCAACGGGCTCATCTTCAGATGCCCAGGTATACAACGCAGTGACCTCAAGGAGGTGGCTGGAAACGAACCCTCATCATGCTTCCCAGATCCAGACCCCCAGCCCAACGACACGCAAGATGTGGTCCCATACTTTCGATTGTAGGGGATGACGCCTTCTCCACATCAGAACCTACTCGTCATGAAGCCGCTACAACTTCAAGACTCCTGCCCGTAAGGAGAGGGACATTCACTACAGGCAGTTCAGGCAAGGGTGTGGTGGAGAACTGCCTTTGGGCATCCTGGCCAAACTAGGTTCCAGGTACTCTCACCCACTATGACAGCATCGCGCAGAGGACCGTGAGGAGGATCTGTGGAAGCTTGCTGCGCATCCGCACAATCTCATGCGCACCCGCTACCGAGAGCCAGCTTTGCAACAGGCCTGTGGACCTCCAACAAGGGCAATGGGAACATGGAGCCTGGGGAAGGAGGCAAGGGCGAAACCTATCGAGACCTGAGGAGTGCAAGGCCCAACAAGCCTCAACCGTGAAGGGAAGAAGGCAGGCAACCTCCTGACAACACTGGTGCAACTCCAGCTGGACAGTGAGTGGCAAGCGGATGATAGAGTGATATAATGGCTCCTTCAGCCTGTACTCAAGTCGAAGATCGAAGAGATGTGGGCCCTATGTAGTGTTGGGTGGCGCGCTGACAATGAACAGAGGGCATTTAATAAAGAGTGATTGTGTTTAGTTTGACATGTGTGATGAGATGATTACATTATATATGATAATAAAGGTGCCAAGGTTGTGCACCTGGACGGGGTGGAGGCCAACTACAATAGCACTAATGCTTGCCTGGGAGGTTTATCCACCCACAGCTATTACCCATCCCAAAGGTATCATCTCCTGCCCCTACCCCTGCTATCTTACCCACCCCCAAAGGTTATCCCGCCCTGCACATCGCCACGACTGTTGCGACAGGCGCTGGGGGAGCACCCAGCGTCGGGTGCGCAGGCAAGCGCGAATGCCTGAGTACGGCACTTGCGCGCGATGTCGCTGTATCGCCCGGGACGCAGCTCGACATCGGCGCCGGGTCCCGCGTGCATCGACTCTGCAGACAGCGTTAGTGCGGGACATCCGGGCGCGCGCGAGTCGCGAGGCTGCAACGCCTTGTTAGAATAGCTAGGGCTGGCAAGCGGCTGGGGCCCAGTTGTTGGTATCGGGCTGGCGGCACGGCGCAGGTGGTCCGGGCAGTCGAGGGCGGGGGGGGTTATTGTGGGGCGACCAGCGGATCGGGCGCCTTGTGGTCCTACTTAAACCCATTCCGCAGCAAGCATGCCCAAAGGGCTTAAACCCATTTTTAAAAAGTTTCCACCCCAAGACTTTATGGAAAAAAATACATGAAGGGGCAAGTGGGGTGAAAGCAAAATAATTTTTATTAATAAAAGCTGGTAAAGAAAATGAACCCAAGTCAAGTGTCAAATAAAGTCAAACAGGTAGCCACAGTCCCTGGCACTCTTCTAGGTCACTCGAAGGGGCCCAGTCCAGGGGGTGAAGGTCCCAGGTGCTCGTGGAAGGTGGCCCTTGCTGGGAAGTGCTGCGTCTGAAGCGCCACGGGGTGCCTGGCCCTGAGAGAACAACAGGTGACGGTGTGTTGAGAACAGCTGCTCAGACGAGCTGGACTCAAGTACCAGTGATGGCTGAGAGCCCCTTTATTCCATGCCAGGGCGTGTATCAGCCCAGAGATGACAGATGCTACTGAATCCGGGATTGGCTGTGGGGTGGAGGAAGAGCAGTGTAGTGGGCTGTCTGGTCCTGCAGCTGGGTGAGACTGGGTGGTGGCATCTGTGGCGTGGGTGGCATCGGTGCATCTGTGGCATTCAGTGGCACCAGTGGCGATTCCGATGAACACGATGTGCCTTGGACTGGGAAGCAGGCTGCTGCCTGTGGCTGCTGGGAAGGGCCGTCCCGGTAGCCGTAGGCCTTGTTAGGTGAGGGCCTGTGGAAGCAGCCTTGGAATGGAGTGACAGTGCAGCCGAGGCTGGGTTGGAGGAGCGAGACCTGGCCTGGTGGGACGCAGTGTGTCATCTGGGTCTGGCAGGGTTGTGAAGCAGTGCGTGGAAGCCCTGTTCCTTCACATCAACTGGTACTGGCGGGGTTCTGCATGATCCAGTGAGAGGAGTGCTACCTGGTTCAAAGTAGCGGGTGAGGAAGCAGGCGTTGCGGTGGAGGACGCTGAGGCAGTCGGTGTGGACAGCTGAAAGAGAGGGAGATCTACGCAGTTGCTCCTGGAGGTGTCTCTATCTCCAGCAGGACAGTGTGAGCCTGCCCTCCAGTTGCTCTCTGGGCCTTTCTGATGGAGGTGGAAAGCGGGGGTGGATGCGGTTGAGCGCTGTGGGGAAGTGCACTGTCTCCTTTCTCCATCGCGTCAGGGGCTCTCACAGTCGCGCGTCCCCACGGGGTAACTACAGGCTGTCGAGGGTTTCGCGTCATTGGACTCGCTCCAATGATACCGTGCCTCGAGACGGAGCTGACTCTCTGCGGGAAGGAGATCCCTTTCTCATAAACAAGTTTCTCCCCGTAGTTGCCGGATTGCGAGTATGACCAACCTTTATCGTATTAATTTTAATCCATCTGTAACTGCTTGATTTAAGGTTCAATAATCTACCTTAAGTTAACATTCAATATAATACATAACTACAATTCGGGATCTGGTGGTACTTTCTTAAAATACCCCTGTATTTTTTTTTAAAAAGAGTATAAATTAAGTAGTTAACAACAACACCATTCACACTCCAATTCAACTTCAATTCAACTTCTATCAGTAATATTAATTTCATTAAAATCTTAACTTCTTACCAATTACTTCAATTAAATAGTGGAACAGTTTTCCATAATCGTAACTTCCCTTTCACTCTATATCTCCTATACAAAACATTAACTAACTTAAGGTAATGTCCCAAGCCCCTAATTCAATTCTCTATATTTTTCATGTAAACACAACACATTTTAATAACCAAACATTTCCACCAAATCAACATAGAAGCTATTGTTATCCATCATTTTAACATAACATTGTTTCCAATTTCAAATTTATAGAATATTAATAAACAATACCAATCTTATGTATCTTTAAAGAATCTTTCATGTAAATTTTTCACCACATTTCCTCATAGCCCTGAGTTTCTCTATAGTCTGGTTTCTGTCCTTATTACTAACAGGCTTTCCTTCCTTCCCTCTCTCTCACTCTCCCCTTTTTTACCCTCTTGCTCTACCACTCTGTCTTCTTACTGTATTCAGCCCCTTCTGGTTGTTTTCCAATACTATACTTTTGTGAACTAAATTTCTTTTCCCGTTGTTGTTTTTTAAGTTCAATTTCCCATTCTCTTGCCCCACTTCCTTTTTCTTCCCACATAGAATACTTGTATCATCTAGATGGCGTTCTCTTGTCCGAGTCTCTGTTTAGGCAGCTTGTTCTTGTTGTTTCTCAAGTTTCCAACATGCTCCAATTCTCAGAAATTAAAAACCAAGCCGAAAGAAGCCTCTCCTTCTTGTGCATCTTCTTGTACTTTTAGTCGATTTTCAATTCAGCCAGAATAGTAGCCATTGTATAAATATAATACAACCATCGATTAATTTAGTCATCAAATGCAAAACAGAGCCAATGATCGCAAAATAATCCAAATACACGCAAGTCTGTTCTTTTTGCTTTTTTCCCCTTTCTCTTCCTGGGTTCTAACAATTTAGTTACAAGTTAGTTAAAATGTATCTTAAAAAATCTGTGTAAAGTTTTAACTGGTATCCTTTAATCCAGGCAGTCTCCTCCCTTTTTCCAATCCTGCCTTTTATTCATTTTTTGCTCTTCCTGTTTAAAAAACTTTTTTAATGTCCAGAATCTTTATTATCCTTGACATTTTAAGATTTATTTTCAGGTAACTATTTGTTGATATCAAAGCCGAATTTTTTTTTATTTCTTATTTACGATCTCGTTTGTTGTCAATATAAGGAAAAGGGAGAAAAAAAAAAAAGGCAAAACCTATGTCCCTTGTCAACTTCCTGCGCTCCAAATCATATCGTTTGACGATGTCTATTTTTTTTAAGTTTAAGATCTAGGTACACTTAGTTTGTATGGCTATGTTTGCATATGTTAAACTCACGATCAGCGACCACGAATGTACACGTCTTATCTTCCTCCTGCACATTCTTTTCCGGTGGAGTTCTTCTTTGAGGTGGCCATTTCTGACCACTGCTACAACCACCTTCAGGAAAGAGAGTAATGGCCAGCTGGGGAGGAGAGATGTGGCTCTCCTCAATCCTGCTGGCAGTCTCTTCCCCCTTCATCACCTCTACAGGGTGGCTTAGCTCTGAAACACGCCGGCTCGAGGCACTCCAGCGGCGAGCCCAGACCGAAACCATGCACGATCGTGGATTTCTGTCTGTCGCCTTCCATTGTTCTGAGGTGGGTAAAATGAGGACCCAGGGGGCAATATGCTAACTCTGTAAATCTCTTAGAGAGGATTGTAAAGCACTGTAAAGTGATATGTAAGTCTAAGTATTGTTGCTTTTGCTATTATTTACTTCAAACTCTAGGATTCAGATTATCTCTAAACTATTCGATTTGAACATTAATTCTTGGGAAATGAACAAAAAGTATTGGAAAGAATTCTGTCTCAGCAATGATTCGTTAGATTGCTCAACAAGTCTACAATGGATGGTGGATAATCTATTAATGGGAGCTAAGACAGTTAAAAGACAGTGAGATTTACTATCTTAATATCTCTATTCTTTACTGTTAGAGGGAGATATTCTGAACTCTGATCAGTGATATCTTCCAGGTAAAATAAAGAAGTAGTTACAGGTTTTGAGTAAAGAACAAAATATTGTGGTTGTCTCCAAGAATAAAAATGATCTTCTACAATAGAGACCAGTTCCAAACAGAAGAATGACAATATTCTTCCCCCAAAATGTATGCAAGACAAGGATATTTAAAAATATATGTCTCCCAAAGCCTGTAACTTTGGGAAAATTATTCACAATAAAAGTGTAAAGATACATTTTTTAAATGAGGCCCAGTTTGATGTATCAGTTAGGGCATTAGACTATTTAATCAGGAGGCAGTAAGTTCCAATCCTGCTTTAGGTACAAAACAAGCTAATTGACCTTGGGCCAATCACTTGTTCTTTATCCTAGGAAGCAGGCAACAGCAAATGTCTTCTGTTATGTTACCAAGAAAACTGCAAGTACATCATTGCAGTTGTCAACACTGTCCTGAAGGCAAAATAAAAGAAATAAAATAAAAGGTGTGTATATGAAAATGCATTTCATCAGACAAACTAGAATCACTTCCAGTACTCACCAAAGCCAAAAGATACTTCTTTATAGCTCTCTTCCATTTTTCTGTAATCAACAAAGATTAGAGGACTTGGAAAATGTTCAAGGCAGTGCAAATTTGCTGTTTAGCTTCAAAGATGGGATTCCTCTTGAAGATCATCCAGAAGCTAGAGCTGCCCCAAAATGCAATGGCCCAAGTAATGATAGGCATGGCTCATTATGCCCAAGTGACCTCACTGCTGCATAAGCTGTACAGGTTGCGTGACTTCCAGATGTCTTTTGAGATGTTAATTATCAGCTGAGAGACTGCTTGTCTCCAGTTTTTTCTGCTGGTCCAGTGAGATCAGGAAGAATGGGTATTCCTTGGGTCCCATCGATCAAGCAGTGACATCTTGTAGGACTGAGGAAGTATGCCTTCTATGATAGGGCTGCTGGAATTATATCTACCCAGAGATTTAGATGGTTCCCATCATGATGACAGGGACTTGGTGGCTCAGTGGCTAAGACACTGAGCTTGTTGATCAGAAAGGTTGGCAGTTCGACGGTTTGAAACCCTAGCACTGTGTAACGGAATGAGCTCCCATTACTTGTCCCAGCTTCTGCCAATCTAGTAGTTTGAAAGCATGTAAAAATGCAACTAGAAAAATAGGGACCACTTTGGTGGGAAGGTAACAGCGTTCCATGCACCTTCAGCATTTAGTCATGGCAGCCATAAGATCACGGAGATGTCTTCGGATAGTGCTGGCTCTTCGGCTTTGTAACGGAGATAAGAGCTGGAAACGACTAGCTGGAAACATACGTGTGAGGGGAACCTTTACTGAAGACATTAATAAAGCTCGTAAAAGCTTGAATATTCCCAGGGTTAGGATAGCTTGAAGGTTAGGGCCTTGGTGGATGGATTTTTTTGTTTTGTTTTATATTGTCTTTGAATCATGTATGATCTTAGTCTATTTCAATTTGGGTTTTTAAAAACAGTTTTAAATTACCAGTTGCCTAGTATCATTGGGAGTTTGATACCCTATAAACTGAAGGAGGATGGATGAATGGAAGAAGAAAAGGAAGTAAATAAATAAATAAAGCCAGAATTTTTTGTTAAAGAAGTCTGAGTCACCTTTTATTGTTTATTATTTTTATCCTCAAAAGTGAAAGTGAGATAAGAAATGGTAATTTCCCTATAATTGAAGTTATCACCATTATACCACTAACTTGGCTATTAGCAGGTCCTATTGACAGTAAAAAATATATATTGGTTTTGTAGAATATTATTCTACTTATTTATATTATAACTCCAAAATATTGTAGTTGCTAATTATTTAGTAATTTTCAATATCAGCACATAAATTAATGAACATAGAGGTTGTATTAAGCAAAGGATAGGGTGTATAATATCATAATTTTAAAAATTGCAGAACTCAACTTACAACAATTAAATATCTATTAATAGTGCAATGTTATCTATATAATAAAAAAATTCTTAGATAATAAAAAGATTCTTGTCCCAAAGAGAAACAATGATTCCTAAACAATATAATCTTATATTCAATGCACTCTTACAGCATAATGTAAAATATTTTTGCTTTACTGGCCAATAATCAAATCAAGATTTGGATTTGTTACATATTCATATGTACCTAACTAAGTATGGATATGAGGGAATGAGCTGCTGTAGTTAGGATGCTGAAAACCTAGGAATTCTCTCCTATACATAGACCCCAATATGGTAAGTGATTTTGAGCCAGAAGTTAAGAAATAGAAATGTATCAATCAAACTTCTCTGGCCCAGAATGGTGGATTATAATTCATAATTTTTAATGAAGACTTTCATTATGGAATGAATTTCCTTCCTTCCTCCCTTCCTCCCTTCCTCCCTTCCTTCCTTCCTTCCTTCCTCCCTCCCTCCCTCCCTCCCTCNCCCCCCCCCCAACAAACTTTTGACTGTTTACAGATAAAGGGACAATATAGTAAAAAAAAAAAACCCAAAATAAATAAATTTAATAAAGTGGAAGAATAATCCTTAAAAGTAAGTTTGGAAGTGATATTCACAACAAATGTATTGTTTTAAAAGTCATATATATATTTCCAATGTAAGCAATTATTAGAAGCATTGAAGCTATTTTTAAAAAGAGGCCACTTCTCTATATTTTGCTTAAAATCATTACAGAAGCACTAGCATAAAGCATTATGAAGAATTAGAATATGATTCATAAAGGCCTGCTACAAAGTTCTTTTACTGACATAACAGCCTCATGAATGTTTATTCAGAAGTGACTCCCACTGGGTTGATGGGCTCAGACCTTTGTAAATTCTTTTATGATTACAGCTTAGAAAACAAAAGATGTGAATTCCAGCCTTGCAATTTAATACATTGTTTTAGCAAATTTCACATTAAAAGATTTTTTTCTACATTTTTAAAAAATTAATGTGGCTATCTAGCCACCAAAATATTCCCTTGGGGAGAAAAATATTTCATAATTATTCAATAAGGAAAAATGGCATGGCATAGAAGGGGGTAGTTTAAAACCTTCTGAACTGCTCAAGAGAAAATGAAGTGATCTATTGTTCAATAACTTTTTGAAGCATTTGTCTTGTTTGGATGAAGATAAAACAGTCAAGTTTTATAAATGGTTTTTATTTGTCTATTAATATACTTCCTCTTTAAAAACAAGAACTAGAAAATATGAGAAAAATATAACTTCAGCCTTTTACTTGGATTTTTTAATTATTATTTCTGGCCAGGATTCTCCAAGGAAAAAAAGTCCTGTGATTATTAGATGTGGATTGATTCTCCTTTAAGCAATATTGATAATATATTTTTGTTACATTTTTATGTAACAAATTAATGTAATGAATTAATTTAAAATTAGATTAATTACATAAAAATTGTTTAAAGTGGATCAATCCAGATTTAATAATTTAATATGTATGTGAGTGGGAGGTTGAATAATAAGTTCGGAATTATGTAAATAATTCTCAAAATTGGAAGTGATTCTGTTTGAGTTGCAGAATTCAATTTACTACTATCAACTTTGATATTTGAAGTGCACTACGCTTTGGGTTCAAGTATCATGATGGGGAATTTTTAACATTCAAAGTTCTGCAAAAGACATTACTGACAAACATAGATTTTTTAAAAAAAGTTGTTACTTTGGCAAAAAAAAATTACCCTGTATCTAAATCTGTCATGATCTTTATCAGATTACAGTATGTGAAAAAATAATTATTATATTCCACATTTAAACCACTGAACTAGTATGATGCTGTTTTGGATGTCCATTCCTAGTAAATGTGTCTATTTGTACAGCTACCCTTTGTTTTTAAATTCTGACTTTCAGATGAAACTGATAGTACTTTGCTCCTTGGAAACTTTTTTTCTTGAAAGGTTCCAATGATTATTGGAGGATTATCCCAAATGGGGAAGGAAGGGTTACTTCAGAAGCTTTCCTATTAACATGTTTGTTCCTTTTGCTAAAGTTTTTATTGTCATTAAATTAAATTAAATCAAATTAAATTAAATACAGCTCTATGCTGTATTCTGATCCCTACACCATTTCTGATGCTGAAGAGCCCCCTGATATATCTGCAGAAAGACCTAGACCAGTGGCCAACTCACTGCAGCCATCTCACCACAACCAACTTGCTTTGCAGGACAATTCGCAGGACAATTCCATGCAGGATAACTCAATATGGTAAATGTTATCCACCACTGTTCCTTTGACATTATTTCCGTTTTTGGAAATAATGTCAAAGAAACAATGATGGATAATATTTCTTGCATTGAGTCAACCTGCATGGAACTATCCCATGTTGTGTTGTGCCATGGCAAGATGACTATGGCTAGTTGTCCCATTCTTCTGTGGAAAGTCTGGAAAACATGAACTCAATGACAAGAACACATTTAGTTTCTGAAATGGAACACTGCAAATGGAAAGAGAGATGTTTTGTGTTTGTCCACTAGCAGTCCTTATAATGTTCTTCTTATGACTAAACATGACTCTTGTTCCCATAAATTTTTGCAGTCCTATTTCAGTTGTGCTGATTGTTTGCTTTATTATTACCAGGTTTTATGGAATTGTAATTTGTTGCATACCATATGAAACCTCACATGATAGGAGGGCTTTATATTTTGGCTTTATATATAAAATTGGCTTTATATTTTGAATGCATTTGATTGAAACTTTAATTAAATTTAAATGAATTGATTCAATGCAAGTAGTAAGAGTATTCTATTGTGACATTTTACAACAACATAAAATAAAATCTGCTAGCATCTTCTGTGGTTCCTTTCTGGAGCTACATGTATCCACATGCCTCAGTTTGTATGCTTCAAATCTATAATGATGTAGGAAGACTTGAGAAATGGTCTCCTCCTAAATAAAACTACTGGTTTGTATAACTTAGACTTGTTTGGATTGACATATATCAGTTCTTCATATTTCAAAAAGATTTTGCATCCTTTTCCTATCTGCAGATAGATTTCATTAGTTTTAAAAAGAATAATGCTTGATATTCATGGAATTCAGGAGGTAAAAACTCAGTAAATTCCCAAATCATTTTTCTTGCATTCATAAGATTCTCTTGTTATTAACAATATCAATCTATCTATCTATCTATCTATCTATCTATCTATCTATCTATCTATCTATCTATCTATCTATCTCTATCTATCTATCTATCTATCTATCTATCTATCTATCTATCTATCTATCTATCTATCTATTTATCTATCTATCCATCCATCCATCCAGAGGTGGTATTCAGCAGGTTCTGACCAGTTCTGGAAAACCAGTAGCGGAAAATTTCAGTGGTTTGGAGAACCGACAAATGCCACTTCTGACTGGCCCCGCCCCCATCTATTCTCTGCCTCCAAAGTCCCAGCTGATTGGCTGGGTCTTCTTTCTGGATCTGCACAGGAGAACAAGTTGGAAAGCAGGTTAGTGGGATGGGGAGAGAATGGGATTTTGCAGTAACCTTCCCTCAGGAATGGGGAGGCAATAGAGATTTTATAGTATCCTTCCCCTGCCATGCCCACCAAGCCATGCCATGCCCAAGCCATGCCCACAGAACCAGTAGTAAAAGATTTTGAATCCCACCATTGCATCCATCCTGTTTAATTGGGAATTATATAGCCTTAATAGCCAAAGCCCTTTTTGATGAAACCTGGATATTTTACAAAAATAAATACTTGAACTTGCCTTCTTTGAAACCATGTTGGAACTTGGAAGCAGTCCTTCTGCAAAATATATAAAGGCATCTGGACCAATAGGTTGCTATTTGCTAGTTATTGTATCCACAGTTGTTTAGCTAAGTTGGGCTCATAATACAGATGCAAGATAATTTCAAAAAAATACCATAGGCTAGACTAAACGCAGCTACATTTTTATTTTTAATTGGCAAAAACCTCCTTTTCTGGGATCCCTTTGGCTTTTAAGGATAGATTTATACTGTGGCCTCAGCAATTGTTTACTTGGAAGCCATTCCACCTAGGGAACATTCATGATAATGTGTTTCATAATGGCTCCATTATGGTAATTTTTGGAAGTGGTTTTTCAAATGTAAGAGACAGTTCCCATTATTCCCAGCTATTCTATATTGGGATTTTCTGGCCTCAGAAGATTATAAAAGTAAATTTCTATGATATATAATCTAGATTTCTGTTATAGTAAAACTGATAAAAGAGTTATTTTGTATCTGTTTTTACAGATTATGGTTCAGGTATTGATGGTTCAGGTATTTACCTTCAAAAACTGGTTCCTTTATATCATGAGAATCCATCTGGCTTTGAAAAACAAGCAGTCCAGATTTGATCCTTTGTACATTGAAAGATACTTATTGTAGCTGTTACCAGCAGGGCATCTCTGACTTTTGATTCTTCATAATTTATAATACAGTGTGTGTTGTTAATTGGTTCCAGGAGGCTTGATGAGAACTAAAAGGACAAGTCCCAAATAAACCACATGACTTACCAAGTGAGCCTTTGATAACTTTTGCTTATCCCTTTTCTTCAGTCAGCTACCTTACTATGGTTTTGAAATACTTCCTTTTCTTTCCATGAGTTGCCTTATAAAACAGTTTGAAATTCAGTGGGACTGATGCCTAGTTATTGCAGATAGCATGCCATTTATTTACCTAGTCATAAATGGACTGCCATGGTAGAAGCACTGACAATTAGATATACCAAGCTCAAAAGTAAACTGTTTAACCTGTTACTGAAAACAGACTTTCTGTCAGAAAAATGAGAAACTTCAGGCCCATTGTAGGCCAAAATGTAAGAAAAAAAGTGCAAGAATTTTAGCCTCTATTCCCTGTAAATAGAGCTTGAATTTGATACAAAACAATCCCTGGAATTCTTCCATAACAGCTTCATTAGATTTTACAGTAAACCTATTTATCAGAGAAGCCCAGCCTTTCGTGCCTGCTTATACCTGCTTCTAATTCTAGTGTTCCCTGAAATAAGTCTGACAGCATTTACAAAACCAGAAAATGAAGAAACTCATCTGGATTTTTGCAGCTCAAATGGAAAGCCAATTGAGGCTGTTCCTTTTTATGTCTTCAATTGAGTTCAGTGGTGGTATGCTACCGGTTTGGCCCAGTTTGGCTGAACTAGTAGCAAAAAATACTACCAGTTCGATCAAATCTGCTCTTCCAACGATCAACTGAGAGGATAAAAGAAGCAACAAGCACACAGATGGGTGGGAGGATCACTCCTAGCTTTTTGTTTCTTGTCCTCTCAGCTGATTGGTGCATTAGGGCTGTGCACGCACACATGTTAAGGGCACCATGCATGCAATTGCCCACCGAACCAGTAGCGACCAAGGTAGAAACCCACTACTGATCCAGTTCTTAGATATTTATCAATCCAGATCACCTTTGCCATTATTCTGGGCAATGAGGCATACTTCCAAGTAACACACTGAGTTGTGGTTCCAATAATTGATACCTTTAAAGCTTAATTCTCTAATCAAAGATGGAGTTTTAACCAATCAGTTTTCAAGATTCTGTAGTTTTGATTTTCCAACAGTACCCATGGAGTCTAAATGGAACCCATTAGCTTCCTCTGAATAGAACCAATACTGGTGGTTGTTATTGGTTTGGAACATTTTAATTTTTCATTTCCTTTTTCCTTTATCAAAAGAAAAAAAAAGATTGGTTTTACAGAAGTCTTCATAGGCATCACCTACTTCTAATCAAATCAAAG
Organism: Laticauda laticaudata; assembly: GCA_004320025.1. Taxonomy (NCBI): domain Eukaryota; kingdom Metazoa; phylum Chordata; class Lepidosauria; order Squamata; family Elapidae; genus Laticauda; species Laticauda laticaudata. The sequence goes on from BHFT01052467.1 coordinate 44,726, forward strand.
GACCACATATTTTCCAATGTTTATACTTAAGTAGGATTCATATAACAAGTGGCTCTGATGAGAAGAATGGGTACAATTGTAATTTCCTGTTTGTGTTTACTCTTTCTATACTACAATCATCTGTTTTTAAATTTTGGTATGATTGGTGTCTGTGGTCTAGTATCATTGCTATTTCTGTCGAATTGATCAGCTAAACGATCTTTGTTCTTTTTAAAACAATGTTGAATAATTTACATAAGATGAGAATTTTTTAAAATAGAAATAACAAAGATGCATTTTTGAGAGCCTGAAACAGTGTAGAAGAATAATTGTTAATACAGAGGATTTTGCGAAAAAGCTGGTTTTATAATAAAAATGCAGTAGCTCAAAAGGTGATAAAAAGGTTTCCTCTGTACATTTCATTAAGCATATAGAATTTTATTCTTTGGACATGTATAAAATCTCCCTTGAGATAGGACGTTTAGAAATATGATATATAAACAAATAATAATAAAGTTTGAATACTGAGTAGTTGAAACTTCAAAGTCTAGGAAAGATTCTTATAACATATAAATATATTATGTATTAGTAAATATTGTGGTAAAAACAGATTGTGTCAAGGTAGACTTATGGGAACTGTTGCAGAAAACCATATTTTGGAATACATTAATCTACAGTGGAATGATGGCCACCAATTTAGATGTCCTTTAAAGGAGGCAATTCCATAATTTTTTCCATGACTTCTAGTCATGATGATTTTCTACATTTTGGCTTCATGCCTACAAGTTCTACAAGTCTATATGGATACTTAAATAACCTACACTAGATCCATTCCATGAAACTATAAAACAGATAGAGCCACTCAAATCTTGACCCAATTGTTTTATAGCTTCTCTGGGGTCTTCTAGACATTCACTTCTATGTCCTAAAGACACCTCCACCAAGATAACTAACAGAGCAAATGTTCAATGCAGACCTACAGTCTGTGTCAGTGGTGGGAAACCCACAGGCTCCATAGATAGAGCATCCAAACCCCTTCTTATGGAGCCCCCAAACCCTCTTGTGATTGTGGTAAACCAAAAGAATGAATAATTTTGTTTTTGACTTCATTGAAAGAAAATTAAAGTCCCATTTAAACCTTATAATAGGCTTGTAACATTAAAGTAAACTTCCAAAAAATAAAACAATTGCTCCCAGTAAGGGAAGGGAGAAAAAAGCAGAAAATCCTGGCGTGGTCTTCTTTAGAATGCATTCATGGCCACTGAGCTTCAGGACATCACCCACTGGAGACCTTAGTTGCAGCAACAAAAACCAAAAACTGTGAAACTCAGAGATGTCCACGCTTGTCAATTTTAAGACCTGTAGACTTCAACTCTAAGAACTTGAATCGTGGCTGGCTGGCTGGGGGATTCTGGGAGTTGAAGTCCATAGTTTTTAATTTTGCTGAGCTTGGACACCCCTAGTGTGGCCTCTGTTCTAAACAATGCTTGACTTTTTTTTTGCTGGATTCTATTTTTGAATGGCTGATACAGTGAGCTATTATATTAACTTTTGGACTCCCTGCGGGAGAGTTCAAATCTTCATATTTCATGTACAAAATAGTTTTTCTTGGCTGTCAGATGTGGGTGCTGAAATGATTAATTTACTTTGTTACAGCTGGAGCCATTCTTGCAGGCAGCATCTCCAAGGATTGGATCCACTTTACAGCTTTTGGCTCCAGTTATGGAACAGCTGTCTGCTCGCCTCTTATTTTTTTCTGCTTTTAAACAGCGTTTGGTTGTGGTGGGGTCATACATAGAAACCTGTGGCGAAAAAAAAAAATGCCACAGTGATTGACAGTCTGTATTTTTCTGCAGCTTCCTTAGCAGCAAGCATTTGTGAGGGAATAGATCCACTTTGTAAAAGTGGCAAAAAATTGCATCTGCCGAATGGACATTCAGAACAAATGATCAAGAGATAAATTGCTTTGCAGGGTGCATCATCTCCTAGAGATAAGCATTCCAGGCTGGGTCAGGCACAGGAGAAAGCAACAAGAGCTAAGCCTCATTTGACCAACATGATGGAAGTAAAAACAACAGAGCTAATTACCGATGGGAGGCAGTTGAGAGGGCCTATTACGAGTGCACGGACTAAATTGATTAATGATATATAAAGGCAAAGATCTCTGTAATGGTAGCTTAATACTCTGACAATGTCAGCAGAGGCTGATGAAATCTTAGTAAGTACATTAAATGTAATTTTAATTTCTGGAGATTGCAGGATGTCTGTCTGTGTGTGTGTATGTGTGTATCTGACAATGCAGGATATAAACCCCACATATAGACAGGGTTAAAGAAACCAGGCTGCCAAATAACATGATGGTTGGACTTCATCAAACCTGACACCAACCAGAGTATAGAAAAATTCAAACAAGCAATGCAAGATGGAAGACGTGGAGAGATCTGGCCCATAGAATCTCCAAGAGTCAGACACATCATCATCATACAGAGGACAGGATGACACTATCATCATACAGAGAGGTTTAATGCGGGTTGGGATGAGACTACTTTGTAAAAAATAACTAAAATCTCTGGATGTTTCCCAAATGTAACTGGAGCACCTCAGCCACAGATAACTATTACTGTTGTTACTTGAAAATATAATTTTGAAAATTATTGAATATATTTATTTCTAATTTATAATTGAGCCACTTATAGGGCCTCCGTGGATTGGTGGATTGTTAATGAAAGGAGGAAGAGATTGCCCTAAATATAATTCATAATATAGTTGTTGCAGCTCATGCTCTTTCACCCCATTCTCATCACATTCATAGTGTGAACTGTAGTGGGATTCAACTAATTTAACAACTGGCTCTTCCTAATGACCGGGTAGACATGCCTGGGTGTGTGTATCGTGTGACTGAATGGGCATGGCCAACTTGATGTCACTCACAGCAAGATAGGGCAGCACAGGTGGGCTGAAACAGCAGTGGTGGGCCATTTGGACCGGCAAAGAGACAGCAGTGGCAGTTTGGGCCAGCAAAGAGGCAGTGGCTGCAGGCTGTTTGCACTGGCAAAGAGGTGGTGGCAGTAGTTTGGGCCAGTAGGCAGAGTTGGCAGAGGCAGGCTGTTCATGTTGGCAAAGATGCGAAGGAAGGCTTACCAGGCAGGCAGGTAGCTGGGCTGTGTGGGAAGCAGCGGAGAATGGGGAAGGAAGGCTCTGCAGGGAGCCAGACCATGTGAGAGGCTGGGGCGAAGGCATGCAAGGGTCTAAGCTGGGCCACGGAGGCCATGTGGTCGAGGCAAGTGAGCTACCAAGCCAGAGAGCATCAGCTGTTATGTCATGGCCAAGGCGAGATAAGGAGTGACTAGGGGCGGGCAGGGTGGGTGGGTAGGGCCAGCCAGTGGTGCAATTAGCCGGTTCTCCAAACTGCACAAAAAATTAACAACAGGTTTGGCTGAACCAATCCAAATCAGCTGAATCCCACCTCTCTCTTCAAGTCTGAAAGGATTGCTCTGTAGAAAACCAACCTCTTAACTACCTTACATTTTTTTAGGTTGGACATCCTGAGTTGTTTTGGAAATTTAATAAAAATGAATATCAATTTAGATTGCACAACACCAAGGCATATTTAATAGACGTTGTGACCCAGATCTCTATCATTTTCTTCTTTGTTGCATATTCTGTATATTATAAATATGAAACCATAAGTAAGGCTTATTTAATCCATAACTCAAAAGCTATAATGAATGTTTCATGTTGGTCTGTCAAAATGTGTGCTAAACCTTTGTTGGTGGCATTGGTGGTAGACATAGTTAAGGTCTAGACATTTGTAGTAAATGTCTAGACCCAGGACATATGGAAGAAGGGTAGACTTTTAAAGTTAAATAATAATACAACTAGGTTCATGGTGTACAAATAATTTCCTTTTTCCTGTTCATTTTGTAAGTTGCTAGAAAATTCTACCTGGTGATTAGGAAGCATGCAAGCTTAGCTGTGTGTTCATTTGGTATATATTTATAAATTAGAAATGAACAGTTTCCTATGTACTCATAGGGAAACTGATTTAGGTAAGCATAAGTAGTTTGGGGTGATTGTTTTGCTTGTTAATTGGGTTTTCATTCAATAATTTAAATTAATGTTCTGCTTCCTCCTGTTTCTATCCATTTTTATTTCATTTATTTCATCCTTTTTATTTTAGTGAGTACTCGAAGTGACTAACAAAGCATTAAAAATAGAATATATAAATAGGAATTTGTTCATTTATAATTTATAAATATATAGCAGATAAACACGCAGTCCTAAAGTGAGCACAACAATTTTTCTAAAACTGTATTATTTTGGCATCATTGTCCAGTATTTCAGACCAAGTTTTCCAGACTTAAGAACTTCAACAAGTTTTCACTGAGATCTTTGACATAAGATTTGAAAAATGCAAAGCAATGTGGAAAATAATAATGTTAAAACTACCTATTTGAAGTCTAGTGAAAGAGATGCATCCCTTCAGGGCTTCGTCTGTGCCTTCAGGTTCTTGTGACAAAAGTCCGACTGATAAACCCAACCAAGCCATCAAATTGAGACAACCAGATCTTTTTAAGAATAGCTTTATTAAGTACATCATTTTGGCACACATGAAAGCAAAGTCAACTGTAACTATTTCCTGTGGGCTTTGTATAATTAAAAAATAGATATTCCTCCTCCCTCCATGTCATGGGTCACATTGTCCGGTTAGGTATTCTGGCTTCTCCCTGATAACTTCTTTAAGTCTCTGGCCAGCACCTATTGGGATGACCTTGGTTTCCACAGGATGATCTGATATTATTGTCTGGTCTACATTCCAAGCTTCTCCCTTTTCCCATTGTATGGCAAACTGAGAAACAAAAATATTGTCGTGGGCAGCATGGATTCATTTCTAAGTTGACAAAAACCTTGGTTTCCTATATCTGGGTATAGTTCTAGTTCTTTATCACCAGCCTTCTAAAAATCAGTATAATTCCAAAATGCTTTGGTTGTAATTCCCAAACTGCTTCACTTTTGTAAAGAGAAGTCCAGCAGTTCCAGAAGAGCTGGACTGATTTTATCTATGTGCTCTGGAGGCCATTCCTCTTAACTCCTTTATTCTGTTAACTATTCTCCATATAGTTCTGGTTCCTTCAATATCTGCCAGTAATGATGAATTGGTTCCAATTCTCCTAAGAAGCAAAATATCTCAGATTATTACAGTGCTCGTCACAGTCTACATTTACATTAAAAAATGCCAGGAGAGAGAATCTAATCCAGTGTTTCTCATCCTTTGCAACTTGAAGATCTGTGGTTTCTTAAAAGTGTTGGCTAGGGAATTCTAGGAGTTGAAGTCCACATATCTTAAAGTTGCTGAGAAACGCTGATCTAATCTATGCCACAGAAATTATTGTTGGCAAGGACAAAATAGGAACGAAGAATTGCTTATGAGCTGCTAGAGGAAAGGCAGGGAATAAATATAAGAAATCAATAATATATGCATACTTCTCATTACATCCTCAGCATACGTTGGGATCCATTAAAAAAAAAAAAGACTCCAAGGTTGGAACTCTCCCTACTCCTGTCTTAAAATATATTTAAATTATGTCAGTAACATATCAGCAGGAATTTTATTGCTGTCCCTGATATGGAACATTTCCCATTAACAGGAAAGTTTAAAAGTTATTCTCTGTAGGTGTAGAATTTTTTTTTTTTAATTTGTGGAAAAAGTTGAAGAAAAGCATCCAAGTTTCCTACGAGTAGCTGTCGGCAAATGAAGAACTGTCTACAAACAAGCACCTTCCCAACATTTTGATGTTTTATAGATGAGGTCCCTAATGGAGCGTAATCCGATTCACATTGTAGAAATTAAATTTTACAGGCGCCACAATTATTGGAGTTTTTCTTAGCCTTGTTGAATAAAATCCACAACTGTCTGATAAAAGAAGCAAATGTGCTTTTGAACTGGCACACGTTGCTTTGAACATTTAACATTTCTGATGTTTTGACTAAGAATCTGAAGTATCTGTTTTTTGACTTGTTTTTAATTTTAGTGGTCTGCTGCAAAGAAGGAACATTTTCACAGCTGTTAAGTAGTAGTTACTTTGGTTTCAAAGAAGCTTCCTGAAGTTCTGCATGGTAATCACAAAGCATTGGTGGTCATTTTTTTGTGTTTGAACAGCCCACTTACTTCCCACAGTAGTTTTCTAGAGGTAATGATCCAAAATGGACTAATAAACCCTTTCATGGTATGGCAGCTCTTTCATCTCCATCCTTGATTTTATTGACCTTCACTGAAGTTCTATATGACTTTGTTGTATAATTGCACTTAAGGAACTACGTATGATCAACTGTTTGTGGGAATATCAATTTAACACATAGGAACTAAAAGCAATGGTTTAAAGTTAGGCAATTAGTAAGTGTGGGAATGTTGAACATAGAAAAACATTGAGCGATCCTTTGAAAATATGACATTGCTTTAAGCTTTCTAAAGAATTTTTCTTCTACATAGCTTTAACCACTTATATCATCAACAAGCTTTCTCTAAATTAATGTTGTCTGAATAGGTTGTATTATAGTTTCCATATCTTGTGGATAGCAATATTTGAACTCCAGCACAACTGTAGTAATCCAGTGTTAGGGCAAAGCTTAGCCAAAATTCATTAAGATGCGTCTCACTTCAAAAATGTTTCCTTCAGGCTAAGTTTATTTCAAGGAGCAAAGGTTTCTTCTTTTGTATATCTTACCGTAGACAATTAATGGGGTAGAGTAATAGGATAAGATATCTTGTCCTTATCATTGCCAGTTTGTGTGTCTTACCATTCTAAGTCTTTGTGATGTGATTCTAAAATCCAATTGTTTATGTTTCATTGTTATCTTTAATTAATTTATTAAATTTATATGCTAACCATCACAGCTAAATGACTCTGAGCTAATTGTTGAATTAGATTGTACTTTCTAATTTTATCAGGCATCACTCTGGGAGTGTATTCATTGATGCCTCTCTTCATAGCCTATAAATACAATAGCTATTACAATAGCTTATTATTATGCATTCACTCGTAAAAAGAATAGGACACATATTTATCAGAGTATTGATTTTTCAACCACAGTTTTTAGTTAAGGGCCAGTATTTTCTGTAGTGCTCCAGAGTCATTATGTTGAAATAAGTAGACAAATTCATCAAATAAATAAATAATACCTTTCTGTAAATGCCCTATTAAATACCCATTCCAGTTAACAATACCCCAACTGTTTAGAAGCACATACTGTATCACTCATGACAGTAAATATTTCCTTGTTCTCTGCTCATACAGTACATTCTTTCTGTGGATTTGAAGTTCTTGACTGGAACTAGACATATATAGCATTTCAAAATATTCATCAAAGTTATGGACAGGCAAGGTGGTTGAACAGTTTATTTGAGTTTATCCAGTGGTGGTATTTTACCGGTTCGGCCTGGTTCTCCTGAGCTGGTAGCACCGATGAGCAGCAGAGACCAAATCAGTTCTCTCTGAAGCTCTGCTGTTGGGCCCACCTGGGTTCCCATACTGTGTCCTGCTTTTGAAGTGCAGCTTTGCACGACACAGCAGATTGCCACGCAGCAGCTGCTGAAGCGACAGGGAGAGTGCAGACTTGCAGGAGGCGAGTTGGAAAGCCTCTGTGCCTGTACAAAGTGTACATTTGGTGCATGCGCAAAGTGTGAAATGAAAGACTGCTGGAGAACTGGTGATGCAAGGAAATATAGCTTAATTACCTCTTCAATCAATTTAGGGATGAGCAACAAGAGACCTGTGACAATACTTCTGAAATACTACATATTGAATAGGTTGAATGAGCAATGAAACTTCTTTGATTGGTACACTTCTTGATAGAAAGAAAGCAATCCACCTAATCAGTCTAATCCATCTAATCCACCTAATCAGGTTTACAGCTGGGATAGAGTCAAACCATTAAAGGAAGACAATTTTGCCTATGGTCTTTATTCCTCCTTAAGCTTGTAATAATAACCATAATCATAAATTAATCCAACAGGAGTAAATATATATCTTTAGGTCAGATACTGGATTTCTTGAGATTAGAAATGACTCTACTTCTCATTGTGCCACTCATGATTGCTTGATTCAGAAGTGAGTTATTTCCAACATCATTATATCTAATTGCTTCACATCCTGAGAAAACTCAATATTTGTAAAAGAAATTCCTCTTCTTTAATCCTGTAAATACTTCTTCTTTCTCCTCTAAATGTACATGAGACCCAAACGGCAGAACAATGATGGCTCAGACAGAAGGGAACAAAAGAAAGATAGAACCCTGTTCTAAGAGTCTTGTCTTCCAGAATGCCTGCATCCAGCAATTCTCAAATGTTAAATCGATTAACAAATGTATACCAGCGGTGAGATTCAAAACATTTTGCTACAGGTTCTGTGGGTGTGGCTTGGTTGGTGTGGTTGGTGTGGCTTGGTGGGCATGGCAGGGAAAGGATACTGTAACATCTCCATTCCCTCCCCACTCCAGGGGAAGTGGGATACTGTAAAATCCCCATTCTCACCCATCCCACTAGCCTGCTTTCCATCTCTTGTGCAGGGCAACAAAAGAAGACCTAGCTGATCAGCTGGGACTCCGGAGGCAGAGAATAGATGGGGGCGGGCCCAGTCAGAGGTGGTATTCTTAACTATTCAAAATTTCCACTACCATTTCTCTGAACTCCTCAAAATTTCTACTATCAGTTTTTCAGCACTGGTCAGAACCTGCTGAATACCATCTCCGATGTACACACCATGTAACTTATTGCTAAAAATGTTTGATCAGCCAAAGATTTGGGAATATGAAGGAAATGATAGGCTAGTTAACTTAGCAACTATTCTGGAAAAACGGATGGAAAAAAATATCATAAAGACCTTGAGAAGAGCAAATAATCCTGGAAAAGATTCAACATGGGAGAAGAGAATATTTATAACTCAGGGTTGAACTATAGGGTCCTTGATGTTCTTTGAGCTTGGTTGTTTTTATGGAGATATTTCATTACCAAATTGGGTAACATCAATAGTGCTAGTTGGGAATGGGATTTGCTCTTCCTACTAGCACTGATGATGTTTTCTAGGCCTCAAAGAATCAACAAGGTTTCTGAAAAAAAAAAGATTAATGATAGTTGTAGGTTAGCATCAAGTATAAGTAGCACATTTTAGTAGGCATCCCTTTGGCTTTCAGAGGATTTTGTTTTAATCTTGGACATATTTAGGAGTGATGGAATAAAAAGGAAAGAAATATCTGATTGATAAATGATAAGGGAGCATGACTGAAAATTGGATAAAAACTGTTCTGTGTTTTTGCCATCTATGTAGATGTCTTGACTTTTGTCGAAGGGAGAAGGAAAATGGGAAAGACACAAGAACTTAAAAAAGAGTAGTCTCCATTGGATGTGAAAACATACATGGTCTAATAACAGTACTGTGGGGCATATTCAAATCATCTTGATTTCTATCGGAGATTTAAAAGTGTTCTTTCTTTTGCAAAGTCAAAATGTTCTGAAAACCAGTCCTTAAATTTGGCTGAGCTGTTTTTAATATTGCAGGAAAATAATTTGCACAGCAACTGTCCAAATGATGCAGAAATCCAAACAATTTCTATGTAAAATTGGATAAATGCTATTAAATTGATTCCTTGCATACATTGGCAGATAATCATCTTGATTTTCTAAAAGGAAATAAATGTGAATATATAGTGCCCCCTGTGGGTAAGAGATATATTTTGCCCTCTGAAATTAGTTGCTAAACTACAGTGCTGTTACAGATCAAAGGAGGGAGGGAGGAGAAGGGGAAAAGGGGAAGGGAAGGGAAAGGAAAGGATCTAAAAGAGCTCATCTCCCAAACACAGACTGCCTAACGCAATAAACTGTTCTAGTTGCTTTCCTGGTCAATGGGGAAATAAATAGAGACGTACCAGTAAACTCTCTGTTGGATCAAGAATGGAGAGAATGGGTGGGGATTACACCATGTATTTCCCCCAAAATGTGATTCACCTACAGAGGTTGTGGTTGCCAGATTGACTGGGCTAGTGAGTAATTGAACGAAGGATAGTGACAGGCAGCTTGTTATATGTTATAGGATAGTGACAGGCAGCTTCTCCTATGAAGCACTGCTTCTGATGTGCATTTATATAACCAGTTTGGATTTAAATGATTTGTTTCAGTTTGTTGCTAAGAATGATCAGTAATTCTATTACATTTCAATGCTCTTAGAGGAGAGATATTATATATTCTCAAAAACATTGCTGGGCAGTTTGATTTAATTTTCACAAGGAGGAGGTGAAAATGATATTATAATGGTTCTAACTACAAATTCACCTCAGTTTGAATTTCCTGCTTTATTAGTTTAAGAGGCTATAATATAAAAAGAGAGTTTCCCAGTGAGAATTTATCATTGCATTGGCTATTTTATAGAGATTTTCTTTTTCCTGTGCATAAAATTCTGGCATTTAAGATCCAAGCAACATTAAATCAATTGGTTTTCTAGGCCTTTCCTCTTGCTGCCTTTATTGCTGCACATTCTTATCTTCTCTCTGAAACCAAGAAGAAAAACACAATATGAAAAGCAAATCAAATCATACCAATCTTGATTGATAGGATATATATGCTATATTGTAGCAGGATATATTTACTGTAGAAAGACGCAATGGCTCAGCAGTTAAAGACATTGATTTTGTCAGGTAGAAAGCTGGGTTCGAGACTGGGTTTGAGATCTGAACACCATGAGATGGAGTAAGCTCCGGTTACTTGCTCCAGCTCCTATCCACCTAACAGTTAGAAAGCATGCAAATGAGAATAGATAAATATTCCTTCAGTGGGAAGGTACAGCATAACATGCATGTTGCTGTATAATCATGCTCGCCACTTAACCATGAAAGTTTCTTCAGACAATGTTGCTCCCTTGGTTAAGAAACGGAGATGAGCAATGCCCCCTAGAGTCAGATTTGACTGCACAGGGGAAACCTTTATATTTGCTGTAAAGTAGTAAAAGAAGACAGTTGATTTTTGTTTTGTTAGAACACTTCATTTTAAAAGTTGGTATTAATAATTTTTTTCTTAAAAAAACAATGGCAATGGCAATATACACACTATGTATTTAAATATAAATCTATAAACTGCCTATCCTAAAGCGAGACCAAATATTTATTTGATCTTGTTTTAAATTAGGCAGTTTATAGATTTAAGTTGTGTGGAATCATGTGGAATATCCCAATGTAATGGTGTAAAATTCTGCATACTCCAACAATTTGCTGTCTAGACTCTCACTGTCTCTGTCTATCACTCAAGGGCTTTGATAGCTTCTTTATATTTTTAATTTTTTTAGCTGCCCATTTCAGCCAGTGACTCTATATGGCATACACCATAAAAACATTAAACAACTAAACATTAAACAATATTAAACAATTAAACAATTATAACAATACAGAATAAATATACAGTATATGGACACCAAGTAAAATTATTGGTATGTTAATACAGCCAACATTCAACACATTTAATTGCCAGGTTTCTAGTCATGATTGAAACTATGAAAGCTGAATTCCCAAATAGTTGAGGCAGGTGAATGGAGATCACTAAACCTTACAATATGATGCAGTACTTTCCTGAAAGGAAGGTAAGTAAAATCAGTGGCCAACATGGTGGGCATGCACACACATAATATTGAAGAAAAACAATGGAAACAACAACAACAACAAAAATTTAAGTTAAGTAGAAAATTCTCAGAGAATGGAATCCAGTAATTGGTTGACATACAATACTTGAAAATATTCTCCAGGTATAGATAAATTTTGGAATGCATTTTTTGGGTTGGGTGGAGTTCAGCTGTTGAGTACTTGAGTACCTTCTAAATAGCAGCTATAAGAATGCAATAACTCTTCTCTGGACCAGAACATCTCTGCTGCCTCCTAAAAGATTGTGTGTTAGTTGCTTTTTAAGTGGCTATAGGTGCAGGTAATCTAACAATAAAAACTGTGAAAGTCTTTCTGAATAAATTAGATATAGATAGCTTGCCAGTTCAGCTGGAAAACCTTAAAAATTTGCCTGTGATTAGCCAGTGACTAAAAATAAAAATATTGCCAATCTTTTAGCTGTATCTTGTCCTGTATATTAATTGGGGAGGACGTATCTGTTAGTGTGTAATTGCAGTGATTTACATCCTTTGTATGATGTCATTGCTATGCAGGCAATATACATTGATCCAAAATACATAATTTGCTTTTTCTTTTTCTTAGGAAAGAGGACACCAAAGAAGAAGGATAAGAAGAAGAAGAAGAAAAAGAATTTAATGGAACAAGCTCAGAAGCAGCACAGTTTCTTCCTAGCTACAGACCAAGCTAGTCAGTAGAAACATTTGCCCAGGGCCTGTTGATACATGTGGGTTTTTTTTTTTAAGTTTATATCTCATTTTTGTTTGTTTTGCAAAATACACAGAAGCTGCTATTAGCTCCTGCATGAGGAAGCACTGCGATTCAGCTGCTCTGACAGCCTTTGGACCTGGGGAAAGAGAGGAGAACATCCACAGACTTGTTTGTGTCTGTTATTTATACTGTTACGATTAATGTGGTTCTTATTGTTCTCGTTGTTCCCCAAACTTGGTCTCTCCAGAACTGGAGAAAAGCACTGAGTTCAATCAGTGAAAGTGTCAAAAATGTCATTTGAGGGTTCCCTCCCCTCTTTTTGGTTAAATTTGGTGCCTGCAAGAAGGAAGGAATTTGACTTCATGGCACAGGACTTTGGAGACAGGAGCATCAGGACTGCATGGCACCATGGGATAAGTTCCTATTTCTACAAGGCAAAGAAATTGGGAAGTTAGAATTGCATTTTGTTTCTCATACTGTACATTTTCAAGACTGAAGGACACCAAGAAGATATTTGTTGGTAACACACTTGGTCCGCATCACACCTGCTATACTGGAATAGTTGTATAGTCAAACTGCTCATGACTGATATATGAAATTATGGCTTAGTATTTCAGGAGCATAGTGGTTCCCATGTGTACATATCATATAAATAAACCTATTTACATTAGAGGTTGGGTCTGTTTTCCATCTGTGCAGTTCAGTGGTGGGATTCATATTTTTTTTTTTTTACTACCAGTTCTGTGGGTGTGGCTTGGTGGGTGTGGCAGGGAAAGGATATTGTAAAATCTCCAGTCAGAGGTGATATTTGCCGGTTCTCCGAACTACTCAAAATTTCCACTACCGGTTCTCCAGAACTGGTCAGAACCTGCTGAATACCACCTCTTGTGCAGTTCATCATTTGAACACATTAGGATGAGTGCTCAAAATGAAATAAAATACTACCCTTTATACAAATCTATCCAAGCCAGCTTTAACTGATGTCAGCCTGACAACATATCTTGCTCTTGTGAAGTATAGTGCTTTCCTGGCAGGGTGAATCTTTCTCTGAAATCTTTCCTTCAAAGACTATCTGCTGGTTATGATCAAGTGATGACATTTCATTCGAAAACAAAAACCACTTTCTAGAGTTCAACCAAGCCATATTGCCGAGAAGAAATCCTGGCATTCTGCTGTTTTATTAAAAACACCTTTTTAAAAAGGAAATAGCCTTTAAGAAAAGAAATTAAAAGGCAAATAAGTTCAATGTTATTATTTGTGAATAAACTTGCAGAAACTGTAAGGAGACCCCTATATCTTCCAAATGGTGTGGAGCTATAAATGATGATAATGATATCCATTCAGTTGTGTTTGATGCTTGGCGATTCTATGGACCCAGACTCTGCATCATATCTGATCTTGCACTACTTCTTTGAGTTGTTGTCAGCTTTGATGGTGTCCAGCTACCATGTTCTCTGGTTGCCTGGTTTCCTTTTACCACTAACTCTTCCAAGTATAATTGCTTTCTCCAGTGAATTCCCCCATGACATGGCTAAAACATGACCCATAAATATCCACCTGTAATTATTATCCCTGTTGGCTAAATTGTTTGGGAATTGGAATGTAATCACATTGGAAAGTTTCCTGCCACTTTTATAAGATCAGGAAGAGGCAGCATATGGAGCGTTGAAAAGAAGGGAAGCATTTTTCAAAATCCATTGTTGCCTCCCCAGTAAAGCAGACAGGAAGCATGACTAGATGACCTAAATCTACTCTATTCTAAGGCAACATTGATAGAATCTTCCACATCTGAAAAAATAAACTTCCCACCATCACTTTTAAACATGTGACCTATTACGGCAACTCCTTCTTAAGTTTCTTTCTCTGCCCATTAAGCTCTTAGGTGGGGGCTGTTTCTCTCCCATCTGATAGTTTCCTAGGCAGCATCTCTTTCCCTTGTTTCCTAAGATCATCCACATGTTCTATCAGATCCACCTATGATCCCGATTGATTCCCACTGGTGAGTGAATGCCTACATATTGTCCTCTTCCATAATGAAATAATATGCTCAAGTGGAGGCTCTTAGTAGATAACAAAACACTGTGTGAATATTGAAAGACTTACAGCCTGGCTCATCTGCTGGTATTTGGCTACTACCAGCAACAGCAATAGCACTTACACTTATATACTACTTTATAGCGCTGTACAGCGCACTCTAAGAAATTTTACAGAATCAGCATATTGCCTGCAACAATCTGGCTTACCATTTTACTGATGTTGGAAGGATGACAGGCTGAGTCAACCTTGAGCCAGAATTGAACTCAGAGTTAGCCTGCAATATTGCATTCTAACCACATCCCACCACTTATTTTGGGCCAATGAAAAGCCTGGAGGGTTGCTTCATTCTGGCATTTAAAGTTTGACCTAGGTATAATATGATGATTATGATGATGATTGTTCTATATGTAAATGGTTGACTCCTAGACTACACTTCTGATTGGCCCAGTAAAGTAAGGAGCTGCTGAAAGGCGGCAAATTCAAGGGAATGTCATAGGCTGAAAGCAGGCAGGCCAGCCTGTATAAAAGGCT
>BHFT01052468.1:0-42935 GCA_004320025.1 Laticauda laticaudata
GCTACAACTTTAAAAGCACTACAGTGACGTGGGATAATACCCGAAGGAAGCTGAACAGCACACACACACACATATATATATGTGTATATGTATATTATTTAAGTAGTAATTAAGGAGTAATTATTTAAGGTATACTTTTGATGGAAATAAAACATTGTTTGGAAATCTGTGATACAAGCTGATTTTCCTGTGCTTGATAGTGGTAATAAAATTTGGAATGCAACTGAAGTGAAGGAATATTGGAAAGAGTGTTTCTATCACAATTTATAGAGTTGCATAGAATTGATATAATTATCATAAATTATGAACATCAAAAATGTTGAATAATGTAAGGTTGCAAGAACCGATGATATAACATGAATACTAAAATATTTTATATTATTTGCTTATGGAGAGGCAAGATTATTAACTGTTCCACCTTATTGTAAGTACTACATTATGCCTGATGGTTAGAAATATACAATTATTTTTCCATTATATAAAAGGAAGGGTAGCAAGAATATATGCAAAAACCATAAAGATTTTTTTTCCCTTATGCACACCAGGAAAGATTTTAGCAGAATTTCAGGCCATATGAAAGTTGCTTAAAAGGGAATAATGTGATTGATATACAGTACAATATGTAATATTTTTTAAAGAAACATTTAAGTATTTTGCAATGGACTCAAGGTTCCTTTGGTCTTCCAAGATTCTGTTCTATTTGGACTATCTCAAAGGGTTAACATAAATCTTGCAAGACTGAAAGTATTATTCCCCTCTTTTCTCTTTATTATCCAGAACACTAGAGAGGGCCACTTCTGAAACACTTGGTCTCTCCACCTGTAGAATGAGATAACTTTTACATGCCTGTTTGTTTAGTCTGCAGCTCTTCCTCCTGCTTGTCAAGATCATTCTCACATGCCATTACAGATACAGATTTGTGAGATTCCCCTAATGTTTAAGCTAAACAGCAATTTAAAACAGTTACCTTTTGAAACCCATTATCTTTTCTTGTTGGTATCATGGTTCTTGTAGATACATTTAACAAGTTTTTCCTCCTTTTATTAATGAAATTCTTTAAAAGCTTATATTATTTTGAATGGTAAAATGTGCAGTCATAAACTTGGCAGATGAGACAAGACACCAGGGTCAGCTTTAAGGCACTGGCCCAGGACATCAAAGCTTAAGAGGCCCCATTGCCATTCTCCTTCCAAATTATTCTAATTTCACCACAGCAGGAGGTGGTGCCTTCATTCAACATGTCCTAAGGGTATTCTCTTAAATTGAGTATATGAATTAGGCAATTTAAAATATCACATTTAAATATTTGAAAATTAAATCCTACCTGGAGAAGCTACTTTAAGGATAATCTTCCTACTTCTCACCCTATACAGCAAGAATGATAGCACTTGTTGTTTTTAAATTTAAATATTTAATAATTATTAACATGCTTTTTCAGAAACAAAATGCAATAATATATGAGGTTGCCAAACTTTTTTGTATTTCCTATCAACTTGTTTCATTCTTTTTAAAAACATTTTAAAGTATCTTAATATGATCCATACATCATAATATCTACAATAGTATACCCACTAAAATCAGTGGAATTTTGATATGACTGATGGCAATACCAACTATTTGAATAGATCAGTTCTAAGCATGAGTATGTCTGGTTGTGATCTATAATAAACTATTCTTTATTTTTATTTTTTTCTAAATAGTAGGAAGAAAGAAATAATTCTGGAGTATTGGTCTCATTTGAGGCATCTAATTGGAATTATGGTTTCTGCCAAACTTATTTTGTGAATCAAAACAGATGCCAAAGCAATCAGTACTATTGACTAAGCATCACACAAATAATTAGCCCAATGTGTAGCCAGAAAAACCCTTTCCCCTAGAAAAAAAAAAAACCAAACACCAGAAAAGAATGTCCCAGTCAATCAGCGTAGTGGTTTCAAACTTCTCATAATCGTCAATATGCCTCCATAGTTTGCAGTGGCAAATATTAGCTAAAATGTTAAAAAATAAAATAGCAGTAGCGATAGCTGTTATAATAATTAAAAAAATTCTTGCCCATCAGAGTTCAAGCTGAGTTTCTCTGAGATTGCACATGAGCACAGCCTGAATTCTTTCAGAACTGTCTCTGCAGCCATTATATCAAACATAAAAATCTCTCTGTTGGATTATCTAAAAACCACTAGTTTACCATACAATTTCTCATTATAATAAAGTAGGAAGCTTTTAGGAATCTCATAACAAATAGGCAATTCCTTTCTCCTGTTCTTGCCCATTCAAAGTATTCAAAATGGGGTATTCAAAGCGTGCTACCTCTGATTTTGGCAATAGCATAAAAGCATCTTGTAAAAGAGGATGGTGAACAGTCACTGCCATTTGAACCCCATGTTATCAGTAGATCTTAATTTTGTAGTTATTTAAACATACAGACTAAAGTGTGCGTGTATGTGTGTGAAACAAGAAAGATAAAAACTAACAAGAACTTATAATTAAGAGGAAAGAAAGAGTAAAGATAAAGCCAAAAGTGTAGAAAGAAAAAGAAGAAGAAAAAGAAATATAAAGAATGGCTTCTGATTTTCTTTTATAATAGTTACAAGTATAAATTTAAATTGACTTCTTTAAAATTACAATATTAATTTCATTCGAGGCAAATATTAAAATTGTCAAAGTAGAATATACAAAGAAGCAAAACTAATCATGTTTCTGGAGCTAACTTATCTAAAAGTACAGCTTAAAGCACAATCAAATCGTGCAAGCTTATTCGACCAGAAATTATAAAAGAACTGGGGAGAAATTAATTTCAGGAATTTTTAAAATATCCTATTTTTAACGTATCATTTCTACATATGATTTCTATGACTCTTGATAATCGCACTCTGGGAACATAGGAGTATAGAACAAAGTATAAATGTCTGCCCTTTTAATCAACAAACGCAGCATGCAGTTTGAAACAGCAGGGGAGATTTAATAAACTGTAAGTTCCTACTCACTCAGCTATTACTCACTTCTAGAACCCTATACACAATTTTCTGTGATTGTTCAAGTAACCTAAAGCAAAGAAAAAACATTTATAAATTAGTAGCTTCCAAAAGTCAAGGACCCTTTCTTACATATCAATGCCAATCATACCATGTCATCTTTGGAGGGCATATTTGTTCCCAGGAAGCAGCCCTCAAACCATTAGCTCTTAATGGTGGTGGTATAACACTGCCCAAGTCCTCTTGCCCTCACAAAGACTTTTGGAACTACCTATGGTAACACGGTTTCCATTCCTTAACACAAAGAAAAAAAGCAGGATGTCATGCCCACAAATAACTTCTGCAAGAAGATGCAAATCTTTCTGAAAGTATAGACAGGCCTGAAAACCTAATAACCCTGGAGTATTTCTATCTTAAAAAGGAAGTGCTAGGATGGATAGCTACTGTAAGTAATACCCTGCTTACCTGAAACATGAACATGCTGAAATTAATGCCATTGGGAAGATGGATGTTTATGAATTGGTCCCCTGTAGTCATGCAGGAAAATCATAGCCACCTTGATCAGTAAATCCATAGCTCTACAGACTGAAGGGAGAATAGCAACTAAATCCAGAAAGGAAGGTTAGAAGTAGCACAGATTCTAGATGCCACTGCACACCTTGGCTTGAGATTCAAATCAATAGGAAATCACTTTATATTGTACCTAGAAGGAGGAGGAGGACTGGGCACTGTAACCGTGTCACCAAAGTTTGCAGAAATTCCCCATCTGCTGCCTGTGTTAATCACATTGCTTTTCAAGATACAGAGAAGGCAGATGTATGATTTGGTAAGAGAGGCACAGGAGCTACAAGCAGGAGCTGGGAGCCAAAAGAGCCAGCAGCCTCCCCCAGAAGATCTCACAGATACACAAATGACCTAGTTTGCTTTGCATTGCTTGCATTTCCCTACCCTGGATGTTAGAGGCAGAGGAATTGAAGCAGGAGCAGAAAGTAAATCACTGGATAGCCCCTTAATCCAAGCGGCTTCAGAGCCCAGAAGGCATAACCCTCCCTCAGTGACCTGGCATGCTCTCTGCCCAGCTGCTTGGCATGAACAGACACCATAGCTAGGGCTCTCACTCCAAAAGATGAGCGCTTAGCAAGAAGGTAGCAAATTGAAGGCAGGAGGGGGAGAGTTACCCAAAAGTTAGTCGAAGCCTTCAGCATGGGCCATAGTGATAAAAAAGAATTTGGTGACCCAGCTAGAGAATGGCCAAAGGGCAGATTGTTCAGTGGGGAAGCAGCAAAACCATAACATGAGGGGGCCAGTTCAAGTGTTTAGTTTTCCCCATCCCTGTCAAGCTCTTATAGGATTCTGTGGCAGCTTAACTGTGGAAAGGGGTTGGCACTACCATAAAAGATTAAGTGGTGAAGTCGAACTCTTTAGTTCAGCAGACAATTTATTAAGGAATTTCATCAAAATACAGACGTATGTAAATTCAAATCCCAGTCACTACGATGACACAGACACTTGCATTGCTTTCAAGTCTCTTACCCTTAGTTTAATTTTACTTTTCTGAAGAAAACTTTCCCATTCCCACAACAATAGCATTAAGTAGATAAAACAATGAAATGCTGACAGTTATATTTCAATATACTGCTATCTCTATGACACTTTGTCAAGTCTACATTTCTCTACACTGCTCCACCTATACCTGGTGATACAGCAATGAAGCCAGGTGTTTAGACCAAGAATTGATTAGTTCAAGTATCCATGTTTAAAATAAGGTTTTTGTTTTTAATTTAAGAACATTTATATCGCCGCCCAACTCAGCCTGTAACTCCGGGAGGCTTACAAGAATAAAATATCACACATGCACACAGTCTTATTGAAACCTTCTACAGTTTACCCAACCATTTGGAGGGGAGCCTTGCTTCCTGCATGTAGCTTCTAGTAAATATGTTCAGTTCCCAAGACCAACAGAGTGAAACAAAAGGAACAGTAAAGTCTTTATCACTGTACTTGTTATTTATTATATTTGTAAGCCATATACTTCCAATATAACCAATCAAGTCATCTAAGATTAATTCAAGTTAGCAGACTGGGTTGTGCTTATTCACAGATGACCACTCAAAGAATTATACTTATAGTTCAATAACCCCTTTTTTCCTTCATTGTGGATTTTCATGAGTCACAAACTGTGCCACTAGCCAGTCTACCAGAAGAAGAAATTTGTTATCATATGGCAACTGAAAGTGGATCAGCTCTTCCAAAAATTGCATCTGTCTTAAAATGATACCCAATCTACAGCCCTTAATAAATAATTGAGCTTATATGGCCAACAGATATAAGTCCAGTCAGGAAATATATTGTTGAAGAAAAAAAATTATCTATGGAGACAGTTAATTAGATTAACCAGACCACCCATTCCCAGTCACCTTTCCTTGTTTCTTAAAGAAGCAATAAAAATGCTTACAAGGCAAAAGGATTCTAATAACAAGGAGAAAGCATACTTGGTGGCAAGGAAAGCTATGACAAGTATGATGAATCAACATTTAGAAATGACCCACTAAACAATCTTTATTCTAAAACACAGCAGCTTTCTTTTCTCAATAAACTGTTGTTTATTGTCATTACTTCACTACCAGAGGTGGTATGCAAAAGGTTCGCACCGGCTCAGGCGAACCAGTAGCGGTGATTTAGTATGCTTGGTTGCCGCCTCTTCACCTTGCCTGAAGCCTATGGTCCTGTCCCTCACCCTCCCCTCCCTCGCCTGGCCTGAGAAGGTAAGGGCAATAGCGGGGGATAGCAAAGTGGCCGGGTCCCTATCTTCCCCTCTCTCTCCCCCACTCTGTGTATGTGTGTGTGTGTGTGTATATGTGTGTGTATATGTGTGTGTGTGTGTGTGTGTGTGTGTCCCTTGAAGCCATGGCTGGGCCAAGCCAGCAAGCTTTCCTTGGAGCTCTTCGCTACTTATTTCATTTCTTCTTTTTGGAATCCAGATTGGCTGAACAACGATCGCCAGCTGCAGTGGAAGCATCCCTTCTCCTCCTCCTCCTCCTCCTCCTCTCATGACCAGCAGCTGTGGTGGGGCAAAGGGGTGCACACATGAGGGAAGATGCTCCTCAAGCAAGTGCCAAAGCACAGCAAAAATGGGTGTGGGGCGGGCTGTCTCCTCCTCCTCCCCTCATGTTTGCACTCTCCCAGCCTGTCATGGCCACGTTCTCTTTCTCCCCTGGCCATGAAGAAGCCATGGGGCCATGGCCGTGAGAGAAGGGAACTTTCTCCCCCTGGTGCTGCTGGATCCTGCCAGGAGAATGCCCTAGTGTGCTCTGCTGCTGCTGAAACTGCCCAAGAAAATTCCCCACTACTGACGTGTTTCCAGGACGCACTGCCACCTCTCTCTCCCCCTTTCCCCCCCTCTCTGTCTCTGTCTCTGTGTGTGTGTGTATCTCTCTCTCTCTCAAAGACATGGCTGGGCCAAGCCAGCAAGCTCTCCTTGGCACTCTTCGCTACATCTTTCATTTCTTCATTTTGGAATCCAGACTGGCTGAACAATGATCGCCAGCTGCGGTTGGAGCGTCCCTTTGAGTGACCCTTCTCCTCCTCCTCCCTCCTCCTCCTCTTCCTTCTCCTCTCGTGACTGGTGACTGATGGAGTGGGGGGAAGTGCACACGCGTGGAGAGACACTCCTCAAGCGAGTGCCAAAGCACAGAAAAACCAGGCGCAGGGTAGATGCTTGAGAAGCGTCCCTGTGCATGTGCACCCACCACAGCCGCCAGTCATGAGAGGAGGAGGAGGAGGAGAAGGGTTGCCCTAAGGGACACTTCTATCACAGCTGGTGATTGTTGTTCAGCCAGTCTGGATTCCAAAAAGAAGAGATGAAAGAAGTAGCAAAGAGTGCCAAGGAAAGCTTGCTAGCTTGGCCCAACTGCAGCTTTGAGAAAGAGAGAGAGAGAAAGAGAGAGAAAATTATAACAGTTAAAAAGGAAGAACATAATAAACATAAAAAATAATGAAATGAAATGAAAAATGAAATGTTTCCAATGACATTAAGGAATTGAGTGAATTGGCAGACAATATTATGTCTTTAATAAAATGAAAGAACTTTAAAAGAATGAATTTACAACAAATAAAAGTATGTTGTAAAGGATTGGGTTTTTTTGAAAAAGTAAGGAAGGCAAGATTTTTTTCACAAAGCACAAAATTCTCAAGCTCAATAAACCCAACATAATGGGTACTTAAAAAGTAAATGTGATTCAAGGAGATAAAAAATAGGGTGTTTTTAGATTTAAACAGTCCCAAAATGGCACTGTGAAGAAATGTAACCCATCTGTGTGATTTTTAGAGACCACAATGAAGAATACATCTATCACTCTGAAGTTAGTCTTTGAAAGACTCTGCTTAACAAGTTGTGCTAATTCTATAAATATAACATAAAAAGAGAATACCCTCAATATTTCTTTGTAAATCAGATACTACATTATCTACCAGATTCATGAAAGTAATTTAATAAACCACTGTGTGATTCAACTTTTGAAAAACATTTTAGAACAATAACTTCCAACTGCAGAACCAGATGTAAAAATAAAGAGGAGTTAATATTTGCCCTTTCTGAATATAGTTTGTATATTATATTTCTTTATTTGAATTCCAGCTTTATTTAGCTGAAAGAACTCCATATTAATGTCACAAATGAAAGAATGTGCAGGTAAGGAAAAGTAAACAGATAACAATCTTTCTGAGGTGGGAAATATCATAACCCATATTCATTTGTCAATAGATTACAATAGCTACTTATACATTATATGTTGAAACTGGGTTGGCATTTTAATCCATCAAGGTATTGCACAGGATGTAAGCTGCCTTCTGCAATTGCTTGGTAGCAATTTCAATGGTGTTCAAATGGTGCTCCAGATGTTCTGGGATTGCACCCAAGGAGCCTATTACTATTGGTACTATTTTTGCTTTCCTTTGTCACAATCATTCTACTTCTATTTGCAGGTCTTTGTATTTTGGGATTTTCTCCAGTTTATTTTATCATCTCCAGATACTGCAATGACCACTATCCCATGTTTTTCTCTT
This sequence comes from Laticauda laticaudata, assembly GCA_004320025.1. Classification (NCBI taxonomy): domain Eukaryota; kingdom Metazoa; phylum Chordata; class Lepidosauria; order Squamata; family Elapidae; genus Laticauda; species Laticauda laticaudata. Next base: position 8,037 of record BHFT01052468.1, read on the forward strand.
TCTTATTGACAATTGTAAAGCTGGGGTGCAATGTGAAAGAGCCTTGTCTGTTTGAATTCTAAAGTCCCAGAGCAATTTAGCTTCTTCATTTTCTGTGTGTTTCTCTCTTTTATGGTCCCATCAGTTCTTGATTGCAAGCAAGTGGTATTTCTTGCAGATCTTCCAATGCACCATTGTTCCTACGTTGTCATGTGATTGTTTGTAAGCAATCTCTGTGATTTTTTTGCACCTAATGGAGCAACTCGCCATGGCCAACTCTCTGCAGCACAACTCACCGTGGCCAACTCACTGCAGGACAACTTGCCGCAGAAAAACTCAGTGATGTAGGACAGCCATAACATGATTTATTCAGTATTGTTGACAGAAGAATTAATGCAACAACAAACAGGAATAGTGATAGTCTCCTTGAAAAATTCTTATCTTAATATTAACCTCTTCCAGTCTGTCCCCATTGTGCAGCAACTGTGTCTTCCATTGCGCTGTTGATCTTTTCCAATGCTTCTGATGTTTCTACTGACTTTGTTACTCTAGGCACTTGATTATCCAATCATGTGGTAGGAAATTGAGTGTCTTCTTGTTCAAGTCAATTTTCCTTCTCTTGCAGTTTTCCAAAGGCATAATGTCAATTAGGAAGAGCAAGGAAGAGCAAGAATTGGTCAGCACTACGTGAAGATGAACTGCAGGTTTTTGGTTGAAACATCTGGCTGGTCTACACTCATTCATTACCATGTAATTTAACAATATATTGCAAGGAGGTGAAATTAAAGAGTAGCTAACATCTGGTAAAATCTACCTGATAAGGAAAGATTCATCAAAGGGGTGGCACCAGGTAACTACAAGTCAATTACCTGATTACCAACAGCTTTTAGATAGCTAACTGGTTGTAGCTGATGCAATCCAACAGCAATTAGTTGAAAACAAACTCTTTCTACCAAGAGTTGAAAGGAAAGTTCTAAAAGGAGAAGAACCCAGTCAGATGTTTCAACCAAAAACCTGCAGTTCATCTTCACGTAGTGCTGACCAATTCTTGATCTTCTTTGCTCTTTTCTCTACAATTTCTGCTGTTATTACAAGTTCTTTCATCTCATCTTCTTTTTTATTCTTATCCCCCTCCTTTAACCAAGCTGAATCTCTGTTGTATTTCTTTGAGTTATCACATATTTGCACCCAAAACTGCACTGTTTCTTCTTTGTCAGGTATGAATTATTATTGCAGTTTCTCCATGGGTGGATTGGTAGAAATATTTCTGATTTGATTTAAACTGGAGATTTTATGTATAGTGTGCAATTCAAATTTCATATAAAATGATTTTTTAAATTACTTGCTGCTTTATTATTTCCAGTGCTTCCTTAATCTTCCTTGTTTCTTGATGATACTTCTTGAAACTTCTATAGTCTTCTTGTTTCTCAGCTTCTTTTCTTTAAACTGTTTTTACTTATTTGCATCTGATTTTAGTATGTTGATTTTATTTTTCCAGTCTAATCTTCCATTTTGGTGGAACAGTGTTAGCTTTCTTTTTCATTGATTCTGCGTCACAGGTATTCAATTATAATGGCAGCCATACCGTACAGTATTCAGTTTATTTCTTGTAGTGAGCTAAGAGCCTTGGTGGTGCAGTGGTTAGAGTGCAGTATTGCAGGCTACTTCTGCTGCAGCCAGCTGCCTGCAGTTTGGCAGATTGAATCTCACCAGGCTCAAGGTTGACTCAGCCTTCCATTTTCCCAAGGTGGGTAAAATGAGGACCCAAATTGTTGGGGGCAATATGCTGACCCTGTAAACTGCTTCGAGAGGGCTGTAAAGCACTATAAAACAGTATATAAGTCTAAGTGCTTTTGCTAATACCTATATTTAATATTACAGTATTGGCATCTCTTAACACTTGCTGTGCTCGCTGTTTCTTTGGAACAATCTTCAATGAAGGCAACCTTATTTTATTGTTTTATGCTGTTCTTTTCTTTGTTTCAATTCTTCATTTTCAGTTAGAAGGCTTTTATTCTTTCTGAAGCGAAGAGAGTGACTTTTGGGAATGAAAATTATTCAATAGATATGTTGGCTTCCTATACTGCTGCTTTCCTCTGGTTTGCCTTTATAGTCTGAGCTACTTTTGGCAAGGATTTGATTTCTTTATCTTGGGTACAGCTTTGCAATTCTTCCAATTCTGCTCCTATGAATACTTTGTATTATAAATCACTGTTGATCTGCTATCCCCTCATCTGTTACTTTCTGATTCTGGATGTTGCTTTTTCCAGAACATTCTTTTCTGATATCCTTTTCTTGTTGGACCTGATTTGTAATAACATATTATTTCTTTGTTTTCAATCTTTGTATATTTGTGACCGATAAACAACTTTTCTTCCAGTAGTCCTGCTTCTGCTGGCCTTGGTTGCACAGCCAACAGTCCTGAGTCCTGCAACCCATTTGTCACCAGATGTCCAAGAACGCCAACACATAGCATGCTCCTTATTGACCTAGGTGATTACCAATCTGGTATTGGGTTACTATAAATTACTGTACACCTCACCATATTATTTACTGGAGAAACATTCTTTCTCTCAGTCTTCTGGTGAGATCTGCAAATATAAGTAGAATGACTGTTGAAAAGGTCAGGGGAAAATGTGCTACCATAACTAACTGTTCCTTGAGGGAAGAAATCTTGCAGTTGTTGCAAAACAGACGAGCTAGACATTTTGGAATATTTAAACACCCATATTCTGGTGACATAATTTTTTTAGAGCAAAAATACAGGCCCATAATGCTACGAGATTTAATTCTCACATCATCGGTGAAAAATTATATAATAGCAAATATATGATGACAGCAAAACATGATTATGTGACAATGACAAAAACAAAGACTGCAAAGAGGCAAGCTAATCTGCTCAAAAGAGACATGTATTCCTAGATAGGAAGGAAAATGAAATGTAAGAGAGTTAGGTTATATTGGACTTCATATGGAACACAGAAGTTGCTGAAATACTTTTGCTATGACTTCCTACTTTCTTTAATATACATTAAAGAAAGTAATATACTTTATATACTTTATATACTTTAATATACATTTCAATACAATATCCAACAAAATGGATTCATATGACACTTTATCCAAAAAAAAAAAAAANTTTATCCAAAAAAAAAAAAAGCCGGACCACTGAACTCACTATACCACAAACCAACACAAACTATGAAAAAGATAAAACTACTATACATTAAAAACATCTTGGAAACAATAGACTGCCATTTGACATAATTGTAGCATACAAACCAACTAAAGCTCTCCAAAACATCTTAAGTAATTCAAATAGCCCAAAAATAAAAACAGGAATCATCTTCAAGAATTTAAGTATTGTAACAGCCACTGTGTAGATACATAGGCAGAAGACTAGCAGAGCGCATCCATGAACACCAACTAGCTATCAGAATATATAATGAAAACTCTTTAATTTCATAACATATGGACAAATGTAATCTGAGAAAGCTTCCTAGATTAAGCTAAATCCAAAAATGGTAGGGAATTCCTAGAAGCTTGGCACTCAGGCAAAGCAGCCATCAACAGGCACCTAGAGATAAATAACTTACACACCATTCCAAGAAGACAATAAAAAAGCTAAAAAGGGAACCAAAAGACTAGAACACCTCTTTGAAAGTAATGAACACTCAGATAAGCCTGAAGTAACACCAGTAAACAACAGCTTAATCAAAGAATTACTAAAGAGTAAACAACGCCCCCACCAATACTGACAAGTATATATAAACACATCAAATCCCACTCACTTCTAGCACTGAAGATGTTATCTAGTCTGGTAATAGAATGTTTCCAAGCAAATAACTAAGCTCAGAGAACATCAAAAACTCTACAGTTCAACCCTGAGCTACATATGTTTTCTTCTATTAGTATATCTTTATTACTTGTCATTCTTTCAATTTTTGCGAAAGGTTTATTCTTGAATATGATAATTCCTTCTTGTCACCGTATCCAAATCTTATTTATTATTTAAATTTATTATAGCTACCCAACACTTATGGATTCTGGGTGGTGGTACAAAACTAAACCAAGTAAACAATCACACTCCAAATCCATGAGAACAACTGAAACCTTAAACCACAAAGCCATCCCAGACTAAAATGATCTAAAAATGATACAAAGCAAAGCAAAACATTACTACTTCAAACAATATTAACTCCAGGCCTGGGTCCAAACTCAGGCTTTCCAGAATCACAGGATACAAGATGCTATTCCTTTCATTCAATTACTATAGATTGTAAATCCCTTTGGAATCTAACCTAGTAAAAATGTTGTTATAATAGTTCATACATAGTTGTATGTTTATATAGTTGTTATAATAGTTCATACAGGAGGAGGACAATGTAATATTTGCTGTCAAGCCCTTACAGAAAGACACAGAGACTTTAATATGGAGTTTAAAAACATGAATTGAGGGAAAGTTATAAAGACTTGGAAATGGAGTTCCCATTGATTAGACAAGCCATTAATGATCTTGCCATCAGTTAATTGTTTAGTGTTCCTCCTGTTTCTCTCTAAACTGTGCACAATTCTTACAGAGTTCAGAAACCTGTAATAAGGAACAATCCTTCTTTTTAACAACAGTAACAACAAAATGAATGTTGGCTAAAAATGCAAAAAAATGAAGCTTTTTTAACAGTTGTCTTTAGCTGGTTCTTTCAGTTTTAATATGGGTTAGCAATATTTTGCAGGAATCTGAGGCCCAAGAATAAGGTTACAAAACTGATGGGGAGGTACAATCTATGTTTCCAATTCTCACACACATGACCAAAGCCAAAATATTTAGGGTAAAATATAGGGAAATTCCTTCTATATTGTGGTGTGCTGAGCAAAGGCAAGGGGCATGAAGCCATGGAGGTAATGAGCTTTGTATGCATGTAAGCTCAATGGAATGCTTTTGCAGTTTCAGCAAATGGATTATGAGCTTGATGACAACCTATTCCTGCAACTATCAGAAATTGTAATAAGAAAATCAAATAAAGTTGAGTGACTCTTGATGAATAAGAGAAGGTCCTTGAGATTTCAGCTGAACCACAAAAATTGGAATCAATAATGTCTATTTTCACTAGGCTGAATGTGCAAGATATGCACATTAGATGTGACTGAAGATTTTATGAAGTTGCTCATGGCATCAGAATAAAATAAGTTCTGCCACTTTACAGTTGAACACTCTAGGCCTTAAAGGTTACATAAATGATTAAATGTCAATGAGTAGTCTCACATAGCTGACCTTTACTTTATTTTCAGATGTTATCACATCAGATATATGGATTGATTTGTTTCTGAAAAAGCCAGATTTGGTTGCTTGTTTATTGTAAAATGTACAATATTTTATTGACATTTCAGAAGGAGGTGGTTTCTTGGAAGGGCACTCTTCTGAAATGTAACTAGGTTCTTCAAATGATATCCATAGATCTTGTGTGCATTGACCTAGCTCTTCTTAGTCTCCTAGGTGTGAGAGCTCAATATTGAAAATCACTGATGAAAGAGAGGAGGTAGTAATGATGGAACCAAAGAAAATCATGTAGGGAACACAAAGAATATTTCCTCTCTTGACAATATAGTGCTGTAATTCCTCAAGTATTTTATTGATCCCCAAGTAGAATTGTATTAATGCATACAAAATCTATGTTGTAATGGATGCATTTGTCCTGTTCTTTTCCTGGCAGATCCTTTCAAACTGGAATTTAAGCCTCATTAATTCCAATCCACATCTGAGTTAACAATTGAAAATCAACAGTATATTATCTCACTGAGCATTTATCTTGTCTTAGGTTATAGCTTTTGTGACTGGCAGTCACCTGTTTGAAAGATTCATCAGAAATAGCCCTGAACAGTGTCACAAAACTGACATGTTCACATCTGGACTGTAAATTGGTTGCCTCACTCTCTATCAGAAAGCTAATTATAAATTGCACATTAAATCAGTCCAAGAGGCCTTAGAAAGATGAAACTCACTGAGAAAGGAAAATACTAAATTTGCCCTGATTTCATCATATATCAACCAAAAAAGCAACTGCTCAGCCATTGAGATCTGCTGCAGCTCCCACTATGGCTGCTGGATCCTGTATTGCATGTAAGTTGTCACTGGGAATGAATTCCATCCACCATACTTGTAGCACTGGTTTATCCCTCATTAACTAATTATTCTCAGTTGTCACACAATTATGACACTAAAAGGTGCTAACAATTTGTTCCACATACAGCTCAAGAGAGTTACAAGTATAAGCATGATTTATTTCTGGAGTATTTGGTGCTTTTTCTCATTCTACATGGATGAGATGAGTAGCTGATCCTACAGGCAGAGCTTCATTCAAGCCACGACTAACAGTGGAAGATTAAGAATAAAGCTGAGATCGATATGTTGTTTTTACTACAGATACAAAAAGACCTAATAATAAACATCATGAACCACAGAATCCAAACCACATACCACAGAATCCAGCCTCTATTTTTTGTTTCTTTCTCCCACCCTCATGTGGTGACAGACTTCTTGCTATTTGTTTCTCAGCCTTAGATAACAATGGTAACTGCATTGTCTTTTGATAAAAGCCCTGCCTTGTTGGCAAGCTACCCACTTTAAAAGCTCATAGATAAATCATAGATAGAACTAAAAGCTTAGATAAAAGCTAATAGATAAATCACAGATAGATCTAAAAGCTTACATAAATTCACACATAGTTCTTACACCAAATATTATGTAGGAACGTGTTATGTTACTAGCCATCTCACATGAAGTGATTTCATATACCCACAATGCTATCCCTCAAATAGAACACTGCTGCAGCAATCTATAGAAAAATGTGTAAGTAAGCGCTGCTGCTTGCTGCAAAACTAGCTTACATAATTTCAAGTACACATGGCACCACACAGTTTAAGAATGCTAATGAGGAATAAACCATAATTTAAATAATTACAGATGTTGGAAATGTACTATGATAATCATACTCTATATTACAAAATTGCTGTACATTAAATATGAATAACTATGACTAAAGAGCTCTTTTTTTTAGCCTGGGGCATTTAAAACTGCCTGTCAAAAGAAGCAATTACAAAATAAACTAATTCCACATGTAAAATCAGAGAAATTTTCAAGATTTAAGATTTAATGTTCAACACATAATCTTCATAAAACATGTTGTGTACAGTGGATTATCTCAGCTATAACATATATGCAGTCCAGGTCATTTATGATTTATATTATTATGGTACTTGTGATCCTTGAATGCTATCTGAAAAAGCCAATATTATAACAGATGGGTGAAGTTACCAATGGATGTCAAAATGACTGAAGTTTATATTTTGCAAAGATCAGCTGATCAAAGCAATTATAAAAATGCTACTGTCCCTTAAGGGAGAATAGTGATACCTTTCACCACAATCCTAAACTGAGTACTTCAGTCATCTTAGCTAGATTAAATTTATATTTATTCAGGCTGGACAACTTTTATTTCAACTCAAAAGAGGTGCTGTGGAGAGCTTAGGAGTGTGAATAAAACACCTGCCTGTGACTCATTAAAGCAACTTTTTCAGCTGCACCTGCACAATCCTGAAAGCCAAAACAGGTACTTTAATTTCTTACAGATACAGCATTCACTCTAGCATATTTTTTTCAAAAAATCTCTTCCTAAATGAATCCAAAGCATCACACAGCCCTAATATTTATTCTCTCTCGATTAAATTTAGCCTACAGCTTTTCAAAGAACCTAATGGACATTCAGCTGTCTGAGATGGTTTTTCATTTTCACAGTCTTCACCTTGTATAGCTAGATAGACTATGTTTTCTAAATAGTGATGGTAGAGAATTGTTCTTAATGACAAAGCCAATATGACTTTAGAAGCATTACCTCTGTCAAAAAATTGGTGACAAATAAGAAAGCAATTAATACAATATCATCTTTTTGTCTTAATGTTTTAGTTTAATGATTATAGTATAAAACCTATTTTCTCTGTGCTAAATCACACAAGATCAATACACATGCCTATTTCTGCTCCTTGCTTATATTTCAGCTAACAAAAATATTGTCTTTTAATCTTCTTACCTGAGGTAGAGCAGAGTTTAACTGTCTCTGCAATTGGTCTCGTTCATGGAAAGTCTCTTGCAACCGGCCCTGAGTCACAGATAGTGTCTCACGTGTTTCCCGAAGAGTCTCTAGCAGTTTATCCCTCTCATCAAGCATGTTCACCATCAGCTGTTCAAAGTTGGCATCAGAATCAGAGCCTGGCTGTGGCCCTAAGGGGTCACCCTCACTAATGGTAGGCATTACCTCACACATCATGGCAATACTTTGAAAATTGCCTGTGCTAGAGGAAGAACTTGAATTGCCAAGGAAATCTCCCTAGAATGCCTCTTAAGGCAGTAGAAACAGCAAGTTAAGGTCACATGGTTACTGTAGGCCACTGCAGATTGTGGCAACTGTCAAATGCAGATGACAAAGTCCATAAAATCTCCATTTCCTTTTGCAAATAACTGAAACTAACATAACATATCTAGAAAAATCAGAAAAAGTCATCACATCTTTACGCTCAATGTATATATAAAGTAAATAAGATCAGCAAGGCCCCTAGATTGAACTGACAATGCAATATTGTGAGAGTCATTCCCATAATCTTTGACAGATATTCCTTTGATCTCTCCAATGACGACCATCAACCAGGGCAACGAGTTCTTTGTTATTAAAAATGTTCATTGTTGAAAATCCTTGCTGGTTTAAGATCTACAAAGAATTAGAAAGCCTACAAAACATTTTATTTGTCTTGATATGATCAATAAAATCAACTTAGATAGATCAAGCAATAGTTTATGAAATCCAAAAGGAAAGTAGACTGATCATTCCTGAAGCAAGCTTAAACTTTTGACAAAGATTCATCTTGCATTCTTCATTTAGAATCTGTTGGAAAAGAAAATATTTAGAGGTTAGAATGGTCAATGTTGTTTCATTTCAAAATTCAGATCAAAAGCTTTTCATTTCCTGAGAAAATTCAGAAGGGGAACAGTTTTTGGAGAATCCTACATCACAGATTAATACAGTTTACCATTTGTTCCCTATCGCCATTCTTAATTTAACAAACAGGTTTTTAAATGTAGGTGCCATGGAGCATTTGTTTTAATTTCAGAGCTTTAATATTTATTGAGCATTGTATCTTTTTTAGACCATTTTACTATAATGTATCTTGAAATTAAGTATATTTTGCCTAGATCCTTTTAACCTGAATTCTATTGCAGAATATTTGCTTATTTTTAACAGAACGGTAGACGACCCATGATTCCTTGGATCATGGTTTCAGAGATATCTCCTTACCAGATTCCTCAATGCCTTCAACAATGACAGAGTTTCTACTGTCCTGTCTTCCCCAAACTATCAGCAACACATTCTGAGATGTACCTGTTTGAAAATAGCCCAGTCAAACATCAGCACAGGAAATATTTTATGACATTTTATATTATCATAAACTGTTTTATGATCGTTTTATGTCATAAAATGATTTTAAAAATATGCCAAATTTCAAGAGCCATTTGAAGTACTTGGTTCAAAAGGTTTTGCCCTATGATGTGTGGGAAGCCCCCCACCCCCACCCCAGGAGACATAAATATTTTGTGGAATATTAAGAGACAGAATATTATATTTGCCCCAAAGGAGAAAAATCTTAACAAAGGCAGAAAGCAACCCCCAACAGCCTCCAACAGATCCCTGAAGTCTTTAGAGATGGAGATTTCTGCCCATTAAGAAATCCAAGCCAATCTATTCATAAACAAAACACCTTCAGCTCCAGGTAATGGGGTTAAGACGGACAGGACATGACCTTTAGGACATATAAGGATTAACCCACCACCACTGAAATAGCAAGAGACACAAAAGCCCCTTCACTGCACAATCCCAAGAACAGTTCAATCTTTAAAGTCACAGAAACCTATAAAGATCCATCCATTCATTCGACTGATTTGTCAGCTGCCCCAGAACTGCATGCTGTTGGTGGTTCTGCTTATCAATAAATTGTCCTTCTTTCCAATCAGCCTCCATTTTATTTCCAGCGCCTTTCTTCCGGCTTGGACCCGGAATGGATTTTTTTTCCCTACAGGTGTACAATTTCACCCAATTAAAGGTTGCAGGAATTAGAGTTGTAATACTATATAAATTTTTCATATGCTTGCACTGCCTCTTTCTTTAGGGTAAGAATATGGTTGTTTCTGCTGCTACCATCCAACTTCACTGAAGTATATCACTTCCAATGTGTGAAAAAGAGGAATCCCAACTGGTACTATTTTTCTTGCGGGAATAAGTGAAAAAAGAGAGTGCATTTGAATGTTGGTGGCAAAATAGAATTAATTTTTCTCCCACCAAAATTTAGAGTAAAAATGGGAGTAGAATACTTAAAAAAGTCTTGACACCAAGTCCTATTTGAAATCCCTAATAGTCCTAAAACTGCCATTTTACAAGCTGATTGCAATTCAAAGGTTTTTTTTGTTCAGATTTTTAAGAGTTTAAATGGAAGTGAGAAATATCTGCAAGGCAAATCCTCCCACTTATCTTTTCTCCAAACCTAAAATTGGTATAAAATGGCTGCTGAGGAAAAGTTGTTTTAAGAATGCGCTTTGTCTTTCCCAGAGGTGTCTTGTTCCCATCACTGCCTTCAAAACACTGAAAATACACCCACACACAAACACAAGGAGAAAAAAAATCAGCCTCATTCCTTTCAATGGCATAATAAACACATTGGCAACTTCTGCAGATCTATAAATTCAGAATAGCAACTTCTGCCCCTCCCCTGAACATTATCCATGCCTATATATAAAAATAAATAAATATATGGCAGGTTGGTGATTGATTTGCGGGTGAAATTCATCTTGAAATCTTGAACCTGGACTGGAATGTCATTAAACAAGAGCTAGTTTAAAATATGGCATTCCAAACCTGACAATGTTTTTCAAAAAACGTATTATATATTTACCAAAAAAATGACATATAAATTTGAATAGCAAACAAGCATTCTAAGATAATTTACACATGGTAGCAGTATTTTTTTGTATTCCAGTCAAAATTCAAATGGCAATAATAATAATATATTTTGAATTGAACCAAATAATGCACTGAAGCCAGAATTCACAAAACTGTTATCCAATAGGCTAATGTTCTCCATCTGTATGGAAGTATATCTGTATGTTTATGCATGGACTAAGAAGATTTTAGCCTTTCCACTATTATGACAACCTTCAACTGAAGAAGTCCACTAAGACATATTATCCATAAAAAAAATGCCAGGAAAAGCTATCCATATGTCTCATGAAAAATACACTCGAGAGGAAAATTTATCATACATTAATGGAAGCTGAAGCAGTTCTACCTTTAATACAAGTCAATGTATTGCCAAGTATTTCTAAGAAAAGACTCTTGAGTACCACTCTTCCAAAACAAAAAATACCAGATGCCACCAGCAAAACATAATATACACTCAAACTATTCTACAATTAATTAACATGTAAATATAGTTTTAGAAGCTCAGCTGTACTGAAGGGGCTGCTACTGAATGCTAGAATTGGAAGAATGTCCTGTTCAAATTAAGTTTTTCTGGTCAAGCCCAGACATACATTTTAATATAGAAGCATTGCCATAAATTCCTTCCCAAAATGAAAATCAGCTTGTTATAATGATAAATGATGATCTTCACAGAGGATGAAAAATACTGGCCACAGAAAGAATCAATAACATCAAGCAAAGAAATTAACACATAGAAACAAAAACAGTATGATCAGCAGCCCAGGAACCATATTTCTTAAAAATAAGACAAATATGAAGAACCAACTGAAAATGTGTATGAATGCACTGAATGCACTGAATTTAATAACATTCAACATGCTCTTACCACATATAATTCAGTACTTAAGCACATGATTCAAATTTATTCCACTTTTTCCAATTTTTGCTTTAGTTTATTACAGTTGGAAAATAATCAGAATAAACTATTTCTTATCTTGTGTTCAACAGATGGAAACATAAATATCAGTAGGAGTTTTCAGTTAATAAGGAGAATATGGGATCAAAACACATGCATTATTAGATTCAAGATGAGTAATGCTATTTTCCTCTGAGTTCATTTCATCTTATTTGTTTGCCACATCCAAAGAGTGGAAATCTAACTATAAGAGGCCAAGAATGCAAACCTCAGGATTTGTCCTGAAATCCAATTCTGAAACATCATCTACAGCTAACTCGCATTTTTAGTTGATTATGGATATCGTTTCCCATGGCAGACTAAAATCTATCTGAATCTTACTTGTACAGGTATCCCCCAATATACAATGGAAATGGAGCCTGCCCATTACAGACATATGTCACAACAGACATAAAATGGGTGAGTTGTGTGACTCATCCAATTTTATGACCTTTTTGTCGTGATTGTTAAGCAAACACCTTAGCTATTAAGTGAACCAATCGTTTGCTACAGGCACAATTTTGGCAAAAACCAGACTTTTCCATTTTTGGCAAAACCATCATAAAATTCTATCACGATGCTGCAAACGGCCATACATGTGTCTGTGTTGCCAACACAGTTTGGTCATGTAACTGCAAAGAGGGCCTGACAATGTCCCCTCTCTTTTTCAATACCTACAATGGTCGCTGGTTGGCTTGCTGCTGCAATTCAAAATGCTGATTATTTCCTATAAATCCCTGTATGGCACAGGGCCTAGTTACTTGAAACATTGCCTGTCTAAATATATTTCTGCCTTTCTGGTGAGATTACCTATAGTAGATAATTCCCATTAATTAAGCAGTATCATCTTATAGGACCTATGACTTCTTGGGGATGGCTTCTACACTGTGGAACAATTTTTCCCCTAGCAATCAGTACTGCTGACACTCTTGATCTTACGTAACTTGCTAAAGACTCAGTTCTGCTAGGTCTTGGATTAAGATGATGATTAGATCTCATTGGTTTATTTTATTTGGTCTTTCTGGTTCTGTCTTCCAGTGAGTTACCTTCTTTGGGGGAGGTGTTTTTTTTCCTTTTTTCTTTGTAAGTCTCCAAAAGTCACTGCAGAGTCAAGCAATCTATTTTATTCAGTTTTTTTTAATGAGAATACTATTTTAACTATTTTATAAGAATTTTAGTCATGTTTATCCATTCAACTTGAAGAAATAGAAGATAGAATTTCCTTTACCTACATCGCTAACTGTTTCCCAAAATCTGAGTAGCACATAACTGTAAACTTTGTTCTGTACTGTAAACTAAAGTGTAAATTAAACTACTGCCTTATCTTGATGTAATTCAGGGGTGGTATTCAGCAGGTTTTGATCAGTTCTGGAGAATCAGTAACGGAAATTTTGAGTAGTTCAGAGAACCGGCAACTACCACTTCTGACTGGCCCCACCCCCATCTATTCCCTGCCTCCCAAGTCCCAGCTGATTGGCAGGGTCTTCTTTTATTGCCCTACATAGGAGAATGGAGCTGGAAAGTAGGTTACTGGGGTGGGGAGGGAATGGGGATTTTGCAGTAACCTTCCACCAGGAGTGATGAGGGAATGGGGATTTTGCAGAACCTTCCTCCTGGAGATTTTGCAGTATCCTTCCCCTGCCACACCCACCAAACCACACCATGCTCACAGAACCAGTAGTAAAAAAAATGGAGATTTTGCAGTATCCTTCCCCTGCCACACCCACCAAACCACACCATGCTCACAGAACCAGTAGTAAAAAAAATTGAATCCCATCACTGTTACATAATATTTTTCCTTTGTCTAGATACAGGGATATGGGACAAAATGTTACAACACAGCCTCTCATTTTATAAGGCAAGAATCCTCAACCTTGGGTCCACGGACCAGCATCAGGCCATGGCATGCAGAAACCAGGCCTCACAAACAAGCAAACCCTCATCCATGGGATGCAGGCAGCATGCAAAACCATGCCCTCTCCAGTCCATGGAAAAACCCTCTCTATGGAACTAGTTGCTGGTGCCCAAAAAGTTGGGGGCTGCTGTTATAAGGAATACCCCAAGTTTCCCGAGGTTTTTAGCCTATTTTAGCCTAGGGATAAAAACTGTATTTTCTCTCCCAACCTTTCTCACTCCTCAAATGGTTTCCTATGATGTGGGACATGGTTCTAGAATACTCAGCTCTGATGGCTCTCTGCAGTTCTAGAATCAGTAGAATATTTTATGGCTTTGAAGTGGAGGATGAGTGAAAAAGGAAACTGTATTTTCTTCCTTAAAAACATCTTTATAATTCAGGAAACAAAGGTATTTTTAACTTTATGGCATGTATTATATAACTTTAATTTCCATTTCAGAATGGTTGTTTGATGATATTGTCTCTCCCATCCCTCCTTACATTATGGCACAATGCTATTTAAGACTACTAACCTTTGAAAATACATTTATATTACTCTGCTTTATCTTAAATCACTACAAACTATATAAAATAACATCTGCACATTTTATTTATTTATTTAGGTGGGGTTTTTTGGGTGGCTTACAGCATAAAAATCTTAAAACATTAAAATCAACAATCATAGAACACAGCAGATAAAAATAATTAACAAATACAAATCATTAGCATCAGATGGGAAAGAAAGGAGCCAGGCACACTGGGGGTGGTGGTGAAGTTTTAGTTAGTCAACCACCTCCAGTATGCAGCTCCCTGATTGGGTTCCCAAACCATCTGGCAGAGTCAAATCTTGAGGCTCTTTCAAAATGCCAAGAGGGTGTGAGCCAATCTCACTCAGGGGTAAGATGTTCCAGAGATCAAAACCAATTGCAGAGAAGGCTCTTCTCCTAGGTCCCACCAGCCAAAATTCATTTGCTGATGGGATCTGCAGTTTGACTCCTTCTGCTCCGCAATATGCCCCCTCTGCTAATGTGGGATAAGGAGGTTCTCACATATTAACTTTCTCTTGAATTAGAAAACTATTTGGAGAAGAGTAGATAACCTGCGTCCAACTGGGTATTCATTTCAGAAAACAGAATGGCTACGGGAGGGCAAAAAGAAATGGAAACAGGAAAGTCCAATGAATTTCTTTTTGGGAAGTTGGCAGGAAGCATCAAAATCTTCCTTCCTTCCTTCCTCTCTCCCTCCCACAGAGCTTTAGAGCTAGTCCATAATCCCTTCATGTTACAAAGAGTGGGGACTCTGAGCACAAATTCAGACAGAAAGCCACAAGCTGCAGCTCATTCTAGAAGACAAGTTCACCAGCAAAAAGTCAGGGGTGGGATTTTACCAGTGCACACCTATTTGCTAGAACTGGTTGTTAACATTCTAAGCAGTTCAAAGAACCAGTTGTTCGAAGAAATTACTGGCCTAGTCCTATTAGGAAGGCAGGAAGGAAACATTCTGGTGTTGCTTGCAGAAACTGCCGTTAACCCTTACTGCATTCTTGGCAGGACTAGACTTCCTCTCTCAGGAACTTCTCTGGAGTTTTTTTTTTTCCTCCTTTGCTGGTACTTTGCTTGTGTGGAGTGACCATTTAAAGTTACATTGGCACTGCAAAAAATGACTTATGACCATTTATCACACTTACGACTGTTGCAGCATCCCCATGGTCATGAGAGGCCAGGCAAGGAGATGTGTGCCTCGATGTGAGTGATGTTGAGTTGGTCACACCCAGCCAATAACATGACCACCAAGCCATGTCCACCGAGTCACATGACCATCCAGCCACACCCACCACCTAAGCCATGCCCACATAACCAGTTGTTAAAAGTTTGGAATCCCACCCCTGCATAAACTGTAGTTAAAAATGGGCATCTGTTTAAATATCTTTCTCATTCTACAAATGAAAGGAAATAGCAATATAGATTTACTATTCACTTTAAAATATCAGGATAGGAAAAACACTTAATAACATTCAAATATCAATATCTGAACTGGCAATTATTAGTATCTAAATGATGCAGCTATGCAGCTGCAGCAGCCTCTGATTTCTGAGCACAAACACGTACAATTCCTCCTCTGCATTAGATCACAATAAGTGCTAATTTATTCAGGGGTACCAGCACTAAACAGTACTGCCAAAGTCTACACTGTAACACACTAAAGCTTTGACGTGACAAATAATTACACCTTGCTCCATAGTTGAAAGCTTTAATGTATCATGTTGCTTGCCTTAGCACCAAGTTACAATAGGAAATTATTTGATTTCATCCTCTAAACAACAGACAAGAAAACTATATTTATTATATTCCAAGATCCAATCTGGGTTGGTCACCAGGACCAGAAGTTTACTCTTCCAAGCTTTCGGCCTCTTGCTGGAACCCATCTTCAGGGAACCTCTCTGTACTGGAATAAAACTTTATTAGTTGAGAAGGGAAGGCCTGGTTGCCCATTCAGTTTGGCAAATGAACAAAATGAACATTATCAAAAGAATATATTCCATCGGTTGTTCTTCTGTGCATCAACAGAACACATTGCTCTGCATTTACTGGAAACTATTAACAGCATTTAACCTGTGAAGTTAACAGGAAAAAAAGAGGAGCCCATTTCCCACCAAATTCATAAAGGGCTGATTCAAAACTAGCCAAAGAGTCCTAATAGAAGACTGCAGTCTTAAAGAGCACATTCAATAACTTGGATGATATGCAGAATCCAAAATCATTGCAAGGCCAGATACAGGTAGTCCTTGACTTACAACCCTTTGTTTAGTGACTGTTCATAGTTACAACAGCACTGAAAAAGTGACTTATGACTGTTTTTCACACTTATGACTATTGCAGCATCCCCCTGTTCATGTGATCAAAATTCGGATGCTTGGCAATTGGCATGTATCGATGACAGTTGTAGTTTCTCAGGATCATGTGATCAATTTTTACAACCTTCTGACAAGCAAAGTCAATGGGGAAGTCAGATTCACTTAACTGTGTTACTAACTTAACAACTGTAGTGATTTTAGCTGTGATTCTGGAAATCGTGGATAATAAGCAACAAACTGAATGGTTTGCAGTATTTTATTTCTCCATTTACAGTAATCAGCAAGCATGGTGAAACCGAACAAGGTTAGCACTGGAAGAAGGCTGGTTCCAGTGCTAACCTTGTTCAGTTTCACCATGCTTGCTGATTATTTATCCCATTACTCCACCCACCTAACCGCTTCTACCTCCACCCTACATTTGTGTCCCAATTACCCTATTACTGCTAATCCTCCACCACCATATTCTACATCGAGTGCTCACTAACCTGTGATTCCCAGATAAACCCTTGTTTCCCCCATTTCCTCAATCCTCTCATTCCAACCCCCTTCCTAAGTGTTTTAATGGTCGGTCTCCCATCAGGGATTGATTATGCCAGGGATTCCCCTTGACACAATATCAGGAGGGATCTTTGCTGTTTTGTTACTTTCCCCTTTTCCTCACCAATGATCATGGTTAACCAGCAAGCTGCTTGGTTAGCACGTTCCCCCACCTGACAATCATTCTCCATGGCTGTGTGGCTGGTATCTATTACGTCAGGGGTCCCCAACCACTGGGCCCCAGACCGGTACCGTCCGTGGATCATTTTGTACCGGGCCATAAAGAATGAATAATCGTGATCAAAATATATATTTTATATTTGCTAAAGCTAAGAAGCCCTTTACTATTGGGGAAGAATTGATTTTGCCGGTCCTTGAAAAAGTGTTTCTGTGGGAAACTGGTTCCTGGTACAAAAAAGGTTGGAGACCACTGTATTATGTCATCGATCGGCACCGTTTCATTCCAATCACTTGACACCGTCTGTCTCAGTCACGGAAACTGTTGCTGTCGGGTGAGGATAGCACGGAGCCCGACAAGTAATTTATTTATTTATTATTTATTTGACTTGTCAATCGCTTACAAGATAATAGATATAAGTATAAACATAGTTATGAATATATGAAATGGATACATATAAGAAAAATAAAAAAAAACAATAGGACAGGGACAGTAGGCATGTTGGTGCACTTATGCACGCCCCCTACAGACCTCTTAGGAAAGTGGTGAGGTCAATGGTAGACAGTCTAAGGTTAAAGTTTTTGGGGTTTGGGGAAGAAACCACAGAGTCAAGTAGAGTATTCACTTAACAACTGTGATAAGAAAAAACATAAAATGGGGCAAAACTCACGTAACAACTGTCTTGCTTAGCAATGGAAATTTTGGGCTCAATTGTGTTTATAAATGAAGGACTACTATACATATCTTATTTCCATCAAGTTTTACTAATCTGCAGTAGCAATTAGTTATATATTTTTGTCAAAATGTGTATTCATGCAAAGAAAGGTAAGGACTGTAATTTTGAGAGCCATACAGGCAGAAACATAGTTCGGGTGTAGCTCTGGATAAGTGTTTGACAGAGGAGAAAATATAAAAGAGAAAAAGAGTGTTTTCATATTTTTTTCTTTCACCTTTTGACGAATCTCTTCCATTGTATACGTGTTCAAAAGTATGACGGTCATTACGGTAGTTTCTCTTTTAGAAAGATAATTAAAATCTAAAATCAACTAAAGAGCCAAAAAAAAAATGCAAATTGCTAAAAATATAGGTTGTCAACAGAGAGAGACATGTTCTATACTCCCTCTACTTCTAAAATCCATGCTTGTTTTAAAAAAAACAAAACATCTGAATGCTGTAACTAAAGTAATAAGAGACAGAGAAGTTTATAAAATTCAGCTAATGGGCAAAAGACAAAAGAAAGTTTGGTTGGAAGATTATATTGTTTTCCAGACATCTTGGTTAAAAAAAAAAATCTCAGAAGGCAAGGACCCTCTGTAAATATGTGCCTCAGATACTATGTTATTCATGAGCATACCTAGATCTAAATCCACCATATAAATCTAGAAGTAATACCTTGATTGACAAAAAGATGTGAAATATAGTGTGTTTCTTTTCTCAATTCTCAATCACTACTGTTGACGCTTTAGAAAAATGGAATAAGAATCTGGTAACATTTTATATATGACTACACAAAGAACTAATTGAACAAAACTGGCAACACAACAAAATACAAGAAGGATTACTGCACAGTTTGTTCGTTATTTCCAGCTCTAAAAAGTTTGGACCTCATGGATACTCCTGTCACTTGGGTTTTTTAGAAAGCTGAGCGGAAGACACCCCCCCCCCAAAAAAAAAAGAAAAACCCTCAAATGTAACACTATAGCATTGAATTGCTGAGTACACAAACATTTGGGGTGGGAGTGGGGAATCTCTTTCTTTTTTGGAACACATGAGTCAGATTCCCTATTTCTACAGCTACAAGCATTATTTCAGCTCAATTCCCATTAAGTATTTTCTGAAAATGTCAAATACAACAGTCTCAGTTAATTTGGTAACCTCTTACATATTCCATCAAATTCTTTGTATGATATTGTAGTGTTATTGAGCATTTTCTTTTCAAATTCCACATCTTCTACACTTCCATCTCTGAAATTTATTTTGTAGGAAAATAATTCATTTCTGATTCTAGTCCAAGATTTCCCCGTTGACTCAGATTTTTGTCTCAGTCTCTGACATTAGGCGTGTCTTCTTATTTTGCAACACATTTTTCTTGTTCTTTTCAGTTTTAATATTCTTAATATTGTGCACTGCTATAATATTTTGCTCCTTCAATGAGCCCTACTCATTTTAAAGCACTGTCCATTTCATTTTGACTTTTTATTTTTATTATTATAATTTGAAAATAATTATCCAGTGCTATCAATTTTATTTAAATATATAAACAATTTATAGCCCCCCATTTTGCAGCATTGATACTGGGCAGTGCTCAGGAGATCAAAACTAAACATCTATTTTTCTTATTTCTACCATCACTACAAGCAATAATTCTTTTCATTCTACATTAGAAATAGAGAATAAAACAGCCTGAATGATAATAAATAAAATGAATCATCGTGAAAAAAGACTTTATAATAGAAATATTTTCCATTTTTTATCCCACTCTCCCTTTCTCTCATTTTACTTACTTCAAACCTGTGAATTCTCAATAATCTGCACTCCTTCGAGAATTTCAACATCTTTTTTTATACCATGACAACCAAAACTGGATGCTATATTCCAAGTATGATCTTACAAAGGCATTATAAAATGATACTTATACTTCACGTGAATTTGAACTTACCTTCAAATATTTCATGCAACAATACTGCTTGAAATTAGCTATTAAATTCAGTTGTCATATTTATTCAGATATATTATTCTCAGTTATATAGAAAAGCTTCTTCTATTGATGTATACCCCTATCTCTTTCTATAGCAACCTTTTGATATTATATGTTCAGAGTCATGTTTTTTAAATTTAAAAATGTGAAATATACTAAATAGTCTCAGTAAATAAATCAAAAGCGATGACTCACATGGATTTAAACCTCTTATGTGAGTCTATTCATTAATTCGGTGATTCTCATATAACTGTACAATATTGTGTCTCTATGCCTGCATGTTCAACAGATCTAAATGTTCTACAGGATATATAAGATTCTAGTGGATATTTGGAAAAGATTCTAATTATTTTCACAACCTAATTATTTCAGGCTAAAAAGACCAACATGGTAATAAGGCAGTTTATATGCAATGTCAAAGCAGATCAGAGCAGCTAATTAATGTTTTATGGCCAGGCTATGACATTGTCAGACAATTATGAAATTGCCTCCAACAAATTCTGACTAAGCTCCTGTCCCCTCAGGACTGCATTTGTTCAGTCCACCTATGACTTTTTGCTTAAGAAAGAAAATGAATTGATAATTGATGGTTTTGATTATTAGAAAGGTTATAGAAAGAAGAGAATTAGGATGAAACTGGAGAAAACAGTTTGATTAGAACTGTATGTATAATCGCTGAAAGGATATCAGAAGTCTGTTCTTTATATACACATTTTTTCATGTTTTTTTCTATGTTCTCCTTCCTGTTTTTTCTTTTCTTTTTCACACTTAGTTTGATTTAGTTTTCTTTCTTTCTTCTTTCAATTGTATTACTTGTTGTCTAAGAAGAGTCAATTCCCACAGTCACTAGTAGATAGATCCTATACCCAACCCACAAAGAACCATCAAATTCTTTCGGAGGATGGCAATGCCGAGTCAAAAGCCAAATAACAAAATGTTTAATTTCAAAGAAGTTCACTGCCCATCACCACCACCACCCCAATCCATTCTTTTGCAGTAGCTCAGGCCTTAACTTATGGCTGATTATCATCAGCTGGATTTTGAGTTTCATATATAAAATTTCTGCCTGAGAATAGTTACCTGGATAATGTTTATGATCTTGAGATATCATCATTTTAAACACAAATTCTGCCACTGATCTCCAGTATCATTTTATCTTGCTGTTGCCTTAACTATGTTTTACCTCTAAGTTTTTCGAACGGACTAGTAATGTTCACTATAGTAGTATTTGACTTTAAAATCGATTGACCTTACCCACCATGGTAACCACTTTGTCTATGAGCAATCTTTTCCATTCTAGTCAGTTTGTGAAAATATAAACAACATGCCCTTAAAATGTGAGGTGTCTGTTCAGAGAAGTTTGTGTACCTATATTGTAGAGTTTCATTCATTAAGAACCTAAGTTTCAAACTAGAGTAACAACAGTGGGTAACTTCTTTGATCAGCTGTTAATTTGATCATTGATTCTTAATTATATATTTCTTAGTGGCCTACATCTAAGGAAAACAGAAACTTATTATCACTATAGAGCTTCTTTATTATAATTCCCATTGATTACAAGTGCTTTAATTTTTGTCCTTATGCTGTCAGATCCCTTTTTTATGAGACCTAAAGCTATAATGTGAGTCTACTACGGAGACAAAAAAAAAATTCTACTCAGAATATCTGATTCCAAGACTCCCGCATAATTTCTATTTCAGACAGAAAAAAAATGTTTTCAGATTAATTCTACACAAGCAACAACAGCATATCCATACAGTATCTTGTTCAAATATATTAGAAATGTTCATAATATAATAATTTGCTGCAATAAAATAATAAACTACAGGAAATTATATGAGCAGGACATTTAAACATGCATACTAATAGCACAATTTGAAGTATACAAACAGAAAGGGATTTGTATATTATTTAAGGGATTTATATTTTGCCTTTTCATCAATCAAAATGTAATTGTCATATACTCTCAAATTTAAAATATTACCAATATGTCCTAAAGCTGAATATATGGCACAATATATCATATAGCTAAACAGAGACTACAAATCTTTTTTGTATTTCAAAGCAACTGGAGAAAATTTCTGCCTATTCTCTGAAAATGGAAGCATCTCCCACAAAATCATAGAATCGGAAGATGTCATTTTGGTCAAGGGGTTAAATCCCCTGCAACTCTCAAAAATTCAATTAAAGCATCACTAACAAAAGATTCTCTACTTAAACAACTCTAGTAAAGAGGAACTTCAACATCTCAAATATATATTGAACAAATATTGACTCAAAAGAATTCACTGCTACCCACTGTCAGGGTTCCGATGATATCAAACATAAGAAAAGCTTTCCTAAGATTCAACTGGAATATATCCTTTGGGTAACATCTGGACTGTCACAGAACCAGTACTCTGTGTGTCACACTCTTTTCGATGCTTGAAAAGATGTGTATCACATCTTGCTTAAATATCCTTTCTTAAAGTTCAACAATTTAGGCTTAGTTTTCAGTCTCCTGACCATTGTCTAGACCAGGGGTAGGGAAACTTGGTTCTTCTATCACTTATGGACTTCAACGCCCAGAATTCCTGAGTGAGTCATAAAAGGTTCTCCATCCCTGGCCTATTGGTTTTTCAGTTGTGGGGGAAATCAATTTTTTACTTGAATGGGACTGTTTAATATACAAATGCAGGACATATTCTATTTGTATATTAAACAATCCATTCAAGTCAAAAATTGATTTCCCCCACAACTGAAAAACCAGTAGGCCAGGGATAGGGAACTTTTTATGGCTCACTCATTAATTCTGGGAGTTGAAGTCCATAAGTGTTAGAAGAGCCAAGTTTCCCTACCCCTGGTCTAGATCAGGAGTCTCCAATCCCCGGTCCGTGGACTGGCACTGGGCCACAGCATGCCACAAACCAGGCCACGCAAATAAGTGAAGCCCCATCTGCAGGATGCAGGCAGCACACAAAACCACGGCCCCTCTAGTCCACAGAAAAAAGGTGGATAAAAGGTTGGGGGCCATTGGTCTAGATGACAATGATCAGATCTTTGCATCTATATCAGTTTGTCTGAATCTTTCTTCAAAAGTAGTTTCCAGAAGTAGACACTATACTGAAGACAGAGCCTGAACAATGTAAAATACAGTGGGATCAGATCAAATTATCATCAAAGGATATGACCTTAGATTTGGGTGGTATAAATATTTGTGATAGAATAAAGTCAAGGTTAATGCAGATTTCAAAAATCATTATGTTAGATATGCCTTATTGAAAATATGGGATAGAAACAAATCCAGCCATTGCACAAAAATATCTCTGCATCTCTCAGTCCAAGAAGCACTATATAGATGAACTTGTCCCAACTAATGAGCAGCAGCTTCTCTATGTCTTTGAATCTTGAGTAAAATAAACTTAAATTTACCAACAAAGAAATAAAGGGAGACGAAGAAGCTATTTCAAGCTGTTAGTGGAAGTAGTATGCAATATACCCATATTTGGGTAGACCAGGTTGCCCTGATAGACTGGTCTCACTGAAAAAACACTTAAGATACTTGATTTGGAGAACGAAAACCTCCAAAATTTATATTTTATTCTGAGAATATCACGATAAAGACTCCACTTTGAGTTCAGTCAACAATTAATCTGTGGAATAACTTGCCTCCAGAAGTTGTGGGTACTCAACACTGGGTGTTTTTAAGAAGAAACTGGACAGCCATTTGCCTGAAATTGTAGGGTCTTTTGCTTCAGCAGGGGGAAGACCTCCAGGATCCCTTCTAACTTGTTATTTTGTTATTCTTTAATAAGATGGCATGGCTTCCAGGTTTCAGTTTGCAAAAGGTGCTTCAAAGCATGTGGGAGCATATAACACAAATCTGCAACACCAAAAAGCTGCTGCTCCCTTTCCCAGGATAGCAAGTGGCAAACTCAAAAAGGTACCAATGGGGTACTAGAAGATGCTTTGAAGCAGGCATGGACACAATTTTAATAACTCATTAACTCAAGTACCTATTTTTCAGGGATTCAGGGAAGAGATATTACTTTTTTTCCAGAGATACTCTCCCTATTACAGCAGGAACACCCAAAACAACTTTTCACTCCAAAGCAGAGCACATCCCTCATCTCATGCTATACAATTCCTCTGAAGCAACAAAGCAACAAATAACTAATACATGTACAATATTTAACATAAATTCAAGTATAAGACCAGATAGAGGCTAAGTCAAAGGAAAATACAATGTACTAGAGGACACAATAGAAACTAAATTTCAAGAGGATATGTTTGACTACATAATATACTTATTGTATATTACTGTGCAGAATCTGATCTGGAATATGTATATGCCTCCAGTATATTAAGAATCATGACAAAATATAATCTCTATAATTTGGAAACAAAATACTTATTTGATAATATAATACTTCAAGACACATTCTCAATACATTCACTTCTTTGCGTGGGTCAAATTGAATTACCTGGTTTTTTTTCAAGGTATGAAAAAAATTAAGAAATACCCTAGATGATATTAAAAGAGGCATAATTATGTGGGTGGTCAAGAAAAATGCCAAACAAATACCTCGCGTTTTATTAAGCGTACCATACAATGGATTCTTTGTACTTTTTCATTTTCAGTTAAATTCCAGCTTGTGACCCTAAATATAACGCATGTGGCTTGAAATTGATTTCTGTCTTGGTTGCTAAGTGACTGCTTTGATTTAGAAATCTTACTGTTCATTGACACTGATTACTCAGTAGCAGAACTCCTAGAATTAGAATTCAAGTGAATTCAATATTAAGGAATAGTTTATGTAAATTTAACAACAAGGAATATCTTTCTTGAGGGCTTTGACTATCATTCTATCCAGAAAATATTATGATTAAAGAATCTGAGCCCCTATATTTTGCCACAGAACAATTTAGTGACATCATCTAGATTATTTAAATAGCAAATATATTGAAGATTAGGAGTGCAATATCAATTCTTAAATATAATTAGGGCATGTTAACTTTCATTGTACAAAAACAATTTCAGGGGAGATAGCAGTCACTGTTATTAAGCACATAAAATATCTATAACCACAAAGCAATTATTCTGCAAGGCAACATTTAATTACTTAAATGCCAAATGCAATTTTAAAAGCAAGCTTACAATCTTAGCCTCCACCGTGACAATCGATATAACACTTTCTGTATTTATATTTCTTACTACTATTACACAGTTACTGTACAATTTACAAAAATATTGTGAAATCTCAAATAATTAGAGAGTAATCCAGTTGGTATATTGTAGTTGTTCAGGTAGCTCTTCAGTATGCAACAGTAATAGGTATGAGTTTTAATATATTTAATATATTTTAAAACTTTTAGGATTATAGGCTGCCTTGAGCATGTAAGTAGGTGGCATGCAAATTATTGTACTGTTAAACAAAAAAATGGATAGGGTTTTCCTTTCAAGAACATATTTATTTAGTAACACATATCGTTCTTCAACTACTACAAATGTTACACAACACAGGGACAATAATACAAATAGCTTGTTAAGCACCCTATATGCCTTAAATGTAACACACGTAGTTCTGGATTTATGACCACAACTGAGACCAACATTTGTGTTGCTAAGTGAGACATTTGTTAAGTGAGTTTTACCTTATTTTACACTTTTCTTGCCACAGTTGTTAAGTGAATCATTGTACTTGTTAAATTAGTAACATGGTTGTTAAGTGAATCTGGATTCCCCATTGACTTTGCTTCTCAGAAGATGGCAAGAAGTGATCACATGACCCCAGTACACTGCAACCGTCATAAAAATGAGTCAATTGTGAAGCATCTGAATTTTGATCATGTAACCACAGGAGATGCTGTAACCATTTTAAGTATGAAAAATGGTCGTGTCACTTTTTCAGTGATGTTGTAACTTTGAACGGTCACTAAAACTGTTGTAAGTTGAGGACTACCTGTACAAATTTCTGTTTCCTTTCTCAGTAGACATTTAAACTACTACTCAAAATTACTTACTTAAAAGATAGAGACGGAATGAAATTAGTATTCTGTTGCTGATAGAAGTCATTCATCAGCAAAATAGAATGATTTTCAATAATTCTGCCTCCTACCAAATAAAATATCTTTCGATCAGTTTGAAGATATGTGAATTATTCTTCCTATTCTACCAACAAATACTTTCATCAGAAAAAGGATATCAACTGGATATTACTATCATGCTGTACCCATATTGATTCATTTTGCAAAACTCTATTGATCAAACAATCTGATCCTATTGTTAATTGTTCAGAAATAAGATTGCAGTGCTGGTAACTGAAATGTTTCCTTTAAGGAAAAAGAATGGTGCAAGTTGTAGTCACTGACATACATTTAGCATTTCTGAAATTTCATAAACAAATTTCAATAGTGGTCAGAACAGTTCATAGTTATGCAAATGGACAATAACAATAGGTAATTTTCTAAGGTTGAGCTCCATATCCACCTTGCCCTGATGCCAGGTTGGCCCAGTTACAGTTTGGGAGACATGAATGCAAAATATCATCATCAATTGACTCCAAACTCATCTCAACAACCATCTATCTCTTCTATTTCAAATGATAACAAGAAAAGTGGCATGTCCCAAACACTGCAATGAACTGTTGAAATGCCCATCGTGAGCAAACAATTCCTGTGCTGAATTGGATATTGGATTATATAACTTTTGAGATGACATTCTGATTGTATAGGTCTATGATGCTATGACTATTGGATGCTTTTTACTTGTGCAGATAGAAACCGTATGTTTGCAAATAACAATGATTGGTGTTTGCTTTCCCAGCATGAATAGGTGAAGGAGGGAAATTTATCAATGGGAGTCTGTGGTAACTGCTGTCCTGACAGAACATCTAACCTAATTTTGACATTTGGAGAGTGATTTCCCAAGTCAATTTCATTTCTGATATCAAGCTGATATCAGCATGGGAGACAGACAGCTTAAGGCCACTGTAGAATTGCTCTCAATCCTTTCAGTAGCACTCTATAAAAATAGGGATCTTTTCAAAGAAAAGCATCAGTGATCATTAATTGTAAAAATATACTGTATTGTCCCACAGGGGAACACCAAGGTTAATATCATATAACCACAGGGATATAAAAGGATCTAAATAAAGGGATATATAATGCTTCTGTTCTCTAAGCTCAAATAACATTAGTGGAAAATTTAACTGAGGGGGCAAATGTAGTATAAATACTGCAATGCAATATATATGTGACTCAATGTTTCATTAACACTTCTGCCAGAAGCATTGAAAATAAGAAGTGGGAAGTGTTCACTAAAGATAGTATTAAAGAAAATCTTCACAACACAACACCCTGGGGAAATCAAATAGCGACAAAATATTCAATATCAGCATAACATTCCTTTCCATAAAAAGAACTAAAACAGTAATGTCCATTCCTTATTTAAATTGCATAAATGAGGGCATGATGAAGAATAATAGTTTCATGTAAGCTGACTATGAAGATCCTGAGAAGTTCTAGAACTTCGAGAATAGTTCTAGAACCGAAGAAGCTTCAGTTGAAAGCTTTTTCAGGATGAAAAGCAAAACATTTTTAAGGGAAAAAAAACTCTGAGAAAGTCCAGTTGTCTTTTAAATGGCACCTTTGGGACTTTCTTAAGCTCTTTTAAATACATCAGAGCAACACCTTTCAAATACTGCCAAGTGAAAAAATGAGTGCAATAAAACATGTTTTAACACACAAAAAGCATTAATAGTTGACAAGGTGAGTGTTGCTTTGGGTAAGTATTAATATAATGATTATATATTTAATCTGCACCATAAGCTTTACAACACATTGATGAATACAATTTGTTCAAAAAGAACAGAAAGTATTAAAATAAAAATCATTTATTCACTGTTACTCTAGTGTTGGCTTTATACCAGCCTGACACATTCCAAAACTTGAGTCTAGTAATCCTAATTAAAGGTGAAAACCAGAACCATTTGAGAGCTTACTTTTGGGGACAGGGAAATCTTTATTGATCCCATCCAGATTCAAGAAATGGAAAGGGGGGAGGGAAAATTCCCCTCTTCAAACCAGGTGGCGACAGCTTAGTCAAACAGCTATATTCAAGTGTTCCACAACTCAGGTAAAGTTAGGAAAGTAGAGATCCCTGGGGTGCATTCAATAGGTTGTATTATGTTGTGTTTAACACCAAGATTTTGCTCCACTGCTCAACTAGAGATACAGATGATGCAAACTGCAGATTGCAAACTACTGATTGCAAAAAAAAAAGTAACTCAAATAATACTGACAGGAAACTTTAATTGTCCCAATATCTGTTGAGAAACAAACATATTCCTTTCCGGAAATTTCTGATTTGTGTTGCTGACAACCTTGTCCATCAGAGAGTGCAGGAAAGGACAAAAGGATCAGATATTCTTTACTTGATATTGACCAGTAGGAAAAACTGAATTGAGGAAATGGAATATGCAAAAACACTAAGAAATCATTCAATTCTGAACTTCTTAATTTCAGGGGAAAGTAAAATTGTGTGTAGTTAAATGTATATCCTGAACTATAATGAAACAAAATTTAATAATCCTAGAGCAATTATAAGCAGGGTCTCATTAAAGGAGAATTGGGGGGACGGGACCCAAGAGTTTCTGAAAAGAAGGTAGATATAAAAATATTTTATATAGATATAAAAATCCTCCAAATAATTCCAGTGAAGAAAAAATGACAGCAGATAAAACCAATTTAGTTATCTAAAAGGCTAGGGTGGGATAGAAACATATATAGATGCTGTAAAGAGGACAGATCGCAGATCTCTTCCAAGCTTACAGACAAGTAGCCAGACATATAGAAAGCAAAGCTAAAGCTCCAAATTGTCTGACATATATTTAATTTTTGTCCCATTTTCTCACTGTACTCTGTCACTTTTATTATTAGTCTTTGCAGATATTTTGTATTTGGTTAATAATGTCACTGGACACCATAGGACAGATTATTGATGTTTCTTCTTCCAATTTCAAAAGCATAGTCATCCTCTTTCAATTTAGCTTCCCTTAATATAAATTCAGCATGTAGGGTGAATAAATAAGGGAGGAGAACATATTTAGCCTTATTTCTTTGTCAACCTGGAGCCAGTCTTTCACAACATTCTGTCTATTGTGTTTTCTCATGAAAAACCATGGGATGTTTTGGGATTCCCATTCTCAGTATGTTCAACAGCTGGCCATGATACACAATAACTGAAGGAATTTCTACAATGAATGATGCATGACTTCTTTTTAGTACTCTTGGCTTTCTCAATTATCCTGCATGCCTTGTGCTCCTTAGCTTTCTCTAAAGTCAACTTGAGAGAGTGTGATGGCTCACGAGGTTAGGATGCTGGACTGACAATTAGTAGGTTTATGTTTGAGACCCATTTGCTACCTTGGGATGGGGTGAGCTCCCCTCACATATTCTAGCTCCTGTTGACCCAGCAGTTCAAATTGCCCGCTTTTGTAAGTAGATGGGTACCATTTCAGAGGGCAACTTAATGGGAACATGAAAGGAGCCTCAAACTGACAGACCCCAGGCAACAGTGATGTCACCGTTCAGTCCTTTCAGCCTGAAAGTGCTTCGGTGCTCCTGACACAACTGTAGTAGTAGTAACTTGATCATCTGCATACAAAATTAGAGATATTGTATGATAGCTTGTAAACTCTGTTAAATTTCCTTTTTTGGTAAAGGAATATAGATCGGCAATCTGATGGCCACTGTGTCAGTGTCCAAATGTTCTGGCTTAACTTGGTTAGAATCTTTACTGATTTCTTTTCTAGTACTTGCCGTATTTCAGTGGAAATATTTGTAGTATATTTAACTACCCAGATAGACCATTTTTAATCCACGTATTACTATTACTCCTGGATTATCACCCTTTAAAAACTGACAACATAGATAGGTTTTGTATGGGAGTGTTTGAAATCAGTTGCATTTCACTGAGAGATTAGGTTCAAAATGCTTACTGATATTAGTTAGATTTGCATCCTGACTTTAAGGAGCTCTTTATCTGCTTTAAGTATACCTTTTAAATTTTTTTGTTATTTTGATTAATGGTTTTTAAAGGTCATTGTCTTATAATTTCTTATATACTCATGAACATTATTGTAAATATTATAAAATACTATCTTATTCTGATTAAGATTAGTTTAGGTTTAATTAATTCTATGGTATTTAATGTGTCTTAAGTTTCATTGGGTTTAATCTTATAAATTTTAGCTTACTAGCCTCTCTATAGTGTACAGGTTGTCATTACCATTTAATATTATACGTCTATTAATAAATAGTGTTTTCAGTCAACACTTGATAATCTTGTCACCAATGCTTATTTTACACTTTTATTGTTCAAAGACAGAAAATGACTATCTATAATAATGAATTAGAAAAAGCTAAATATTGCATCAGTGTCTTAGAAACATGTTTCTACGACATTTCTCAAAACAAAAGCTTTTATTAAAAAAATGAAGCAAAAAGTCAAATTAAGAATTAGTTAATTCAAAATTTAAAAATGAATACACAACACACTATTATATATATTTAAATGGCAAAAGACATTGTTAACTTCTAGAAGTGAAAATATTTCAGTTAAAAAATTGTGCCTTTAGGAAGATTTTTAGAAATAGATTAGACCAGTGATTCTCAACCTGTGGTCCCTGGGCCACTGGGGGAGTGGGGAGAAACGGGACAATGTCATCACAGGGGTCTGTGAAGGCTTGAAGAAATGTTATAATTTAAATATTGAGTTAGGTTTTGGTGGTCTGTGGCCATGGTCTGTGACCACAAAAGGTATTTAAAGGAGGTCCATGGTGAAGAAATGTTTGAAAAACCACTTGATTAAATAAATGCATCAGAAATTATGATGAATGTTACAAAATATGATTCAAGAAGAAATAAGATGTTTACTATTATGATTTCAGTTTATCAATTTATCGATTTCAGTTTGTTTCAATTTATATTCTATTCTTTCCTTTAAAAAATCACTTCTTGAAACTGTAAAAAGAGATCTTTTGTTTCTTGGAGATCTGAATGGAACTCTTTTCCCAAATCTTGACAAATCTGTTCATATAAAAGTAATTCTGCTAAACTCCCCAAAATGTTTTAGACTCTACTGTACACCAGTGCTTTCCCTTTCAGACATATGGAGATGAATACATCTTTTGGACATTTTTGCCTTTTTTGTCTTTTGCCATTGTTCAGTTCATTTTTAACCATTTTAAATCACATTTCACCTCTCTCCCAAGAAACACATAAGATTGTAAGTTTACTTTTTTTTGGTCTGCTGTTGTATAACTGTGCTAGCCATTAATTCTTGATCATTGTAATTATATGGTATTCTCTCTTCTGTATATCTATGAATAAAACAAGAATAAAACTTGGATTAAAAACATTAAAGTTTTTGTCTCTTGATTTCTTTCCTGTTCCACTTGGAGCACCTTCAAATATCTTGGAATATATTACATGAACAACTTCAATGAGTAGATCACCTATCATTACAATAATCAAAAACATGGCAAATAAATAAGCATTATAGAAATGTATTCATCAAATTGAGGGTACTATGGACTGTTTTGATAATATGAACTGGTGTTCCAGATTCTAAAATACATACAAATCAGCTGAAATAATTACTCTGTCATTATTATTTAATAACAGATTGCATTAATTAGGCAATATAATAAATCAGACAGTCAAATTTTTCTTGAGGTTAAACTTAAAGAATACACAAATGAAAAGTTTGGGAGATACAGCAAGAAAGCTGGGAAGAACAGGCACAAACTTTCTGATACCTGTTTCTTCTCTGCCTGATGCTAGGGCTTGAAATTATTTTCCTGCTTGTACGTTTGTCCTAAAAGGCAAAAATTGCAACCTCTCATTGACTCTTCCTTTTTAACAAGCACTGAAAAATCTTTCCTGATACCACAAACGATCTTTCTAAGCTCATTCTATACAAAGCCATAATACTGTGCATGGCAATGATTGGCCTACTTCACACTGTGTGAAAAGTATTAAAAACACAGAAACAGGCAACCTGGCTCTTCAAACAAGTCTTGGAGCTTCTGCCTTCAAGCTGAACAAGAGGCGTGCATAAGCGCACCAACGTGCCTACTGTCCCTGTCCTATTGTTTCTTTTTTTTTCTTATATGTGTCCATTTCATGTATTCATAACCATGCTTATACTTAAACCTGTTATCTTATAATTGCTTGACAAAATAAATCAATAAATCAATAAATCAATACGTTTAAATCCAAGGTACAATCAAATAACAAAAGAGAAATCGTTTTGTCTAATTCAGAACACTGAGAATATTTTAATCTTATAGTGGGATCTGTGTATATACATAGTTCTAAAATCTGATGCTTACAGAACACACAAAAATGGTTCAGCAGCTGCTATGCTATGGCAGCTGTTTCTCTTGTTCCCTACTGTCGTGCTGTCCCTGTTTATTTCAACCATTTGTCAATCCATCTGTTATTTCAAACTAGATTTCAAAAGCTTCTGGATGGAGAGAGGCTATTCAAGTTACAAGCTACCTTTGCAAAAGCATCTGTCCCATCTGAACATTATGATAATCAAACGAAGGTTCTCTTTTCATCTCATCCCCTCAAGTAAGCAATTAAGCCATGATTCAGTTTTCCTTTTTCACAAGAATATGTCCAGGGATTAGATATATTATTCACTTCTAGGAAGGAACATCATCATATAATACTACCTGGTTTCAACATATGCTTCTGATCACACCTCATGCTGTTCGCCTAAAATAAAAAAAAAACCACACACCCCAGAACCTTCAACAGGGAGACATTCAGTGAAAGCCCAGCGACTGCAATAGATGCGACTTGCAAAACTGCATGAAATCTTGGCGAAAAAAAACGATACGCCCCAGTCTATGTTTATTCAGAGACCTCTAAAAAAAAGAAAAGAAAAGAACAAGACGAATAGATATCGGCCCATTTTTCAAGTATTAAGTCCACCAAAATCTTTGAATACGATTCAAGGCACCTCCTTGGTAAGAGCAGCCTCTGTGGCTTCAAGAGAGCAACAGGCTCTCGGGGCTTTTTCATCCGTTTGGCACAGGGGTTTCCCCCGCGAGAGCCACCAGCCAGCCTCGTACCGTCGGGGTACAAAGGACGCACGGCCCCCCTCAGCCTCCCTCCCTCAGCAACGTTTCTGTTCCGGGCGGAGCAGGCCATCTATCTCCAGCTAGCTTCCCACGTCTCTTTCCCTGCGCTCAGCATCGCGGCGGCCGTCTGTCTACGCCCATCGGAGCCAGGCTGCCGGCTCGCTCCTGGGAAGAGCTGCCCAGGGCCGGCGGGCGGCAGGGAACCCGCCGCTCAGCCCTCCAGGGGGCTGCGCGGGAAACCCACCGTTTGCGCTCCCCACGGGCGGCATCCTCCGCGGCAGGAAAGCCCCACGCCGGATCGGGCATCCAGAGACGTAGCACGCTGGCGCTCGCCTCCCCGCTCCCGCGGCAGGATCAGGGGAGGGGGCCGACGCGATGCGGCAAGGATGGAGAGAGAGAGGCGGAGGCCTCTGGAGCGGGCGGCGCGCTTCTCTCACCCGCTCAGGCCGGGAAAGCGCCGGCTGGCCGAACCGGCCGGGCTCCGGTATCCCGCTGGCGACCGACCGCAGCACCTCACGCCACCGCCGCGATCAGCCCGGATTCCCTCAAAGCAACAGAAGCAAGTGCTGACTTGCTTGAAGTGCCGTGCGGGGACGTCTCGTCTCGTGGGGAAAGGAGCCGGCCCGCGGGGACGCAATCGCACTCGACCCCCCCCGCCGGATACCAACCGCCACTCACCGCTTCGCCTGGCAGCGGGGACAACGGCGTCCCGGCTCGGCCGAAGCCACGCCCCCCAACCCGTCCCCATCTCACGTCTCGCCACGCCCCCTTTTCCATTCCAACCAGTTCTCCGGAATATGACTCAGCGCTCTTTCGATTGGTGGAAGCGACGCGCTGCTTCTGCTCCGCCGGGAAGGTGTTTTCTTCGCCCCGCCTCTCCCCATGCGGATAAAGGAATGACAGCAGCGAGGCGGGCTTCTGACGTTGATGCTGTACGGACGGCCCTCGCCGAAGAAGGCGGAGGGTCCACTTGAACAGGTTCCCACACGCGTGCATGGGCGTGTCACGTATGCTTGTGTCATGTGACACATGCACACCCGTGGATACCCATATACCTATGCGTATAAAGCTATATCCCACGTGAGCGAGAAATCAAAAAAATTGGCACGCACGTCCAAGAGCATTGAATATATTTCCATTTATTTCCATCTATCAACTTGGTTTGAGACTTGTTTTGTTAAGCTACATCCATTTATTTAGCAACTGCTGCTTGAAAAACTTGCTTTGAATAAATAGGCACTGATCAGGTTGTATTTATTGTACTTATGAAACACACAGTGTATCGCTAAGGATAGTCTTCTAATTTAGACAATACAGAAACTATGGTTCCCTCAGATGGCTCTAAGCCATCAAAAACATCAAGGCAATGCAACAATAAAATGACTTAATTATATAAAATATAACACTATTTACAATTAATCATAATACTTCCATTTCTGGCACAGGGAGCTCCACAACATTCACATCCTCAAAGATTCCCTGAAGCTATTTTTACAAGCTGCTTTCTGTAGTAAGCTTCCTTCTTGTACACTGCTCAAAAAAATAAATAAAGGGAACACTTAAAACAACACAGTGTAACTCCAAGTCAATCACGCTTCTGTGAAATCAAACTGTCCACTTAGGTAGCAACACTGATTGACAATCAATTTC